>CABHPH010147830.1:0-16612 GCA_902168325.1 Peromyscus nudipes | reverse complement strand
ATGTATATGTATATGTATATGTATATGTATATGTATATGTATATGTATATGTATATTCAATCATTCCTGCACATTCCTGAAGTTTCATGATAAAAATGCTTTGGTGAGACTTTTCATGCGCATTTAATCTAAACATCCATACTTTCGTGTTCTGGGATGTTTTTCTTTTCTTCTCTTGTTTTCACACTTTTTTCTCTTTTGATTCCTGTTTCTCCTTCCTCTGGGACGTGACTTGGGTGGTTAGAGAAGCTATCCTCCGTAGGAACTCCTCCTGTCTCTGCGATCTTCTTCCTGAGGTATTTTGTCAGTTTTCGTCTTCTAGGCATCTCTCTCTCTCTCTCTCCCTCTTTCTTTCCCCACATTGTTTTTATTATAAAAAGAAATGACCCTTTTAATGGTATTTTCTTATCTATTAGATCTCGGATATTTTTATTTCTCACAAGTACTTTAGAAACTTTAATCTGATCTTTTGTCTTTTAAAACTGCTTAAGCTTGTTCTAAATTATATATTCCCAGTTACATATATGGTCTCTCTGAAGTAAGAGATTTCCTCAGATGCTGGGTTTATTTCTAGATACTCATTACAACAAGGAATAAGGATACTACATTAAAAAATAGTTATAAATCTAGTATAAATATTGTGCCTAGTAATATAGGCATAATAATATATTTTATTTATCCTGAAAAAATCAAAGATCTAAATAAATGGATACACACATACATATGTATATATACATATATTTTATATATATAGTCTATTTACATATTAGAAGGCTTAAGAGAGTAAAAATGTGGTGGTTAATTATCCACCACACTGATAAAAGAGGTTTAATGCAGTTTCTGTCAACATTCAGCCAAGTTTCTTCATGAACAAATACGATTATTCTAAATCGTATACAGAAAAGGAATGAACCAGAGCCTGGTTTTGGTAAAGAAGAACAAGGTGAGATGAGTTACCCTAGTTGATTCCCCACTCATCATCACTTACATAACCGAGACTATGTGGTGCTGCTGGGAAGACATACACAGAGCAATGGGACCGAAGCGTGGATCTGGAAACAGAGGGCACATAAAAATCCCTGTGACATTTCATCCTCATTGCCAACATCACTGGGTTTAGAATCCCCAGGACGTTGATGGTGAGACACACCCTGGGTCTGTCTGGGCTAACTTTCCCAAGGTGAACTAACTGATGTGGAGAAGACCCATACAACATGTTGGGCTGGAAAGGAAAAAGAAGAAAAAGAAAGAAAGAAAAAGAAAGCCAGTGCCCAACAGCATGCTCCTTTTAGACGCTCCCTGCCTGCCGTGAGGTGAGCTTCATCGCCAGCCTCTACCCCACAATGAACTGGTGTCTTTTCAACTAACTAACATGGTGCTCCACTGATGTTTGGCAAACATGCAGCCATAGTCAGATGGCCTTTTCAGAAGACTGAGCTGGGACAATTGAACAGCACAGGCAAGCCAACCATGTCATCCAGACAGCAAACAAACAAAAAACTCAAAATGGATCAGGCTTAGTTCAAAACGCGAAACTATGGAACTTTTGAGTCAGGCATTGCGATGCTCACCTGGAACCTCAGTACTCTGGTGAAGGGGCGTGGCATCCAGAGGATTATGAGTTTGAAGCCAGCCTGAAACACCTAGTTACATATTAAGACCATGGGTTCTGTCGTTGCTTTTGTTTTTGTTTTCAAAGCACAGGGAAAATTCCCAGGATTTCAAAAGCAAAAACTTCACAGAAATGGCACAAATAGTGTTCATAAAATGAAAGGCCGACTAGCTGGACTTTAATCACAATTTAAAAAATTTTTTGTTCTATAAAAGACCGTGTGAAGAATATGGACAGTTAAGCTAAAGACTGGTGGACAGATTTACAAATCACATAACGGTCACAAAACCAGTATATATAACACATATATTAAACACATATTAAAGAATCTTTAAGACTTAGCCTTTGAAGAAAACCCAACAATCCGATTGTAAAATGGACAAAAGATGTGAAGACCTATTTTTCTGAAGAGAATATTCAGGGGGCAAAGAAGCAGGAAAATTTCAGCATTGTGAGCTATGAGGTAAGTAGGAATGGGAGATCACCTGGGAGCAGGATTAGGTATTTATCTTAGACAAACAAAAACTTATATTTGCAAAGACTCTACCTATTGATGTGCGTGTTTCATAACTAGTCCCCAACTGGAAATAGTTCAGATATCCTTCAGTGGTCAAAAAAATAAATAAGTTGTGGCACATCTCTACCAAGGAATGTTATTCAGTAATTAAAAATGAACACAGTATTGATACATGCAACAATCCTCAGAGAATCATGTTTTGTAGGAAAAGGGGCAACTCCCGTGGTTCCATACCACGTCATTCCATACAGATGAAACACCCTTGCAGAGAAAACTGTAGAGATAAAGAACAGTGGTTTCCAGGAATGGAGGAAAGGGTGGGGAGGGGAGGCACGGAGCTGAGAAAGGGCAAGATGAGGATGCTCGCAGAGAGGCTAACAGTCTTATCTTGGTGGAGGCGCAGTCACGTTCCGTGGTGAAATGTTGCAATTGTCTGGCAAGATGCCCTATTGGAGGAACTTGATGCCCAGAGCCCTCTGTGTTAGTTCTTACAATTGCCTGTGTGCCTCGTCTAAAAAGGAAATGTTGGATTTGAGAGAAATCGGAAGGAAGCAACACCAAAGAAAGGCAATCTGTGAAATTCAGAGTCTCCATGAATACTTACTTTGAAAGGAAATCACCTCTAAAGTCATTTTATCTCTTTGTCCAGATCCTAGCGTGCCAAAGTAGGTGCTGGAACTTCCGCTCTAAGTTTGAATGATGGTGACTCTAGTGTGTTAGTATGTCCCCAGCAGCATGCTAGGCACTGTCACTGCTCCATGAACTGCTCCTACCCTCAGACAGGCTCCAGTCTAGGCCATCTCAAGGTCTACAGTCAAAGCCTACTTTTTGTCCTAGGTCAAAGCCTCTCTGTCCAATCTTCCCAAGGAGTCCTAGACCTTACAGATTAGTTGGCACCTACTGCCCATAGCATGGCTCTGGAGATCAGTCCACTACAAACTATTGGTTGTTTGGTTTTGAGACACAGTCTCATTGTGTATCCCAGGCTAGCCTAGGACATACTATGGAGCCCCAATCTGGCCTTGGAATCATAGTTTTCCTGCCTCAGCTTCCTGAACGCTGGGATTTCAAGTGTGCATCACCACGCTCAGCTTCTCCAAGGTTTTTGAAACACTTACCTCCCGCTGACACAATTCTGACATTGCTTCCCCAACAGACAAACTGTACAGTAAGAGTCCATCATGGCAGTATTAACAGTGGCAATTTAAAATCAAGGAAAGCAGATAGAAAGCAAAAACCAGAGTAGGGTTTTCTTCCTAGAATATAGACCATTCTGTGCATACACCCCACAAGGCCATGGCTGTAACACCTTAACCCAGCGGGGAAGTGCCAAGGTCTCTTTACAGGGCACAAGCAGGTGCCATATATATTGGTGGCTGTTGGTCTTTATCCTCTGTTGTTCCCACCTTCATGACTGTCTCTCTGTCTCTCTGTCTCTGTCTCTCTGTCTGTCTCTGTCTCTCTGTCTGTCTCTGTCTCTCTCTGTCTGTCTCTGTCTCTCTGTCTCTCTCTGTCTCTGTCTGTCTGCCTCTCTCTGTTTGTCTGTCTCTCTGTCTCTCTCTCTGTCTGTCTGTCTGTCTCTGTTTGTCTGCCTCTCTCTTTGGTTTTTTGAGCTATGTAGCCCCAGTTGTCCTGGAACTTGCTCTGTAATCCAGGTTGCCTCTGCCTCCTTGAGTGCGGGGATTAAAGGTGCGCACCACCACTGCACCTGCTCTGAAGACACCTCATTGCTGTCTATATCAGACACTTCTGTGTCGAATAGACATGATGTGTGTTATAGATCCTGGAAAGTGTAAAGGTCTAGAGCAAAGAAAATATCAGTACCTGAGAACTGTGGAGTTTAGAGCCTGAATATAAACAAGCATTTACTAAGAATGAGGCGGTGAATTTGCAGGGGTTTTTCACTACAGGACTGGCTTCCGGGTGGTTCAGTCTCTTTCCCAGATAGGAATATTGATTGGAGTGGGATGGTGGGGATCTTAACCTAACCCACTGGGTTAAGATCTCCGTATCTATTGAGAGAAAGAGAGAGAGAGAGAGAGTTAGTTCCCAGATCGCTAAATACTCTCGACTTTAGCTAATAGCACCCCTCAAGACAGGAGTGTTCATTGTTGTTACGTTTTAAGGATTTGGATTTCATATACATTTTCCAGAACTCAATACACAGAAGCAGGGACTCCTCTGCCGCAGTTCTTAAGATATTCTTCCACTGGAAGAGCAGCCACAGTATCTTGTTGCATAGTAGTTTGGATTTCTCTTGTTTGGGTGTTGAATATTTCATGCTTTGCCCTTTGTGTTCATTCCTTTATGACTCATTCCTTCCTATGCTGTGTTCAGCTGTCGATTTCGGTCTTGAAATTTTTCTTGTTGATTTTTTACTGATTGAGATTTTAGATAATGAGGGTGTGTGTGTGTGTGTGTGTGTGTGTGTGTGTGTGTGTGTGTTTAACCAGTTGAAAGGTACTCTTCATTAAATAGTTATTCTGTTGTGGTTGGAGGATGAGGTGGGTTAAATCAGGCATTTAACCCCCAATTTTCCTGCCAAAAGGGAAGAGCAGGAGTTGCAAAGCTGTTGAACAAGGGTGATTTTTCATTCTCTCCGGATTCGAGTGAGAGTCTTCTCACCGCCCCGCCCCCACCAAGAGGGACCCTTCTCTTTATGCACACAGTTGTTCTCAGCAATAACAGTGCTTTTCTGCCGAGAAAGGACCCAGCACTGAGTGGAAGCTGAACCGCTTCCCTTGGGACAGAACAAACCATCCCGCCGTCTGATTGAGACAGGGCCCTCTACCCTGGCTAGAAAGGCGCTGTTGTGTGTGTCGTTTTGATTGAAAGGCTGATAGCATCCGTGGTACGTTCAGTGACTCTGTGATGTGGGTGGCACACTCCATTGTCTCTACCGATTAGACTGGCTTCGTTCTGAATTGTGTTCCCACAGTGCGGCTCCCTTGCGGAGGACACAGACGCTGAGCAAGCCGCAGTCGGCATTTCCGAAAGCGCCACTTGAGCTGGTCTCCCTTTGCTTTCTGCCTCTCCTCTGGGTGGCAGCAGCAAGGGGGCTTCCTTGTTGAAGGGCAAGAGGAAGGAGGTGAATGAAACTCAGATGGGAAAGGGGGGCTGGCACGAGCTGGGGAGCAGGTAGCCCCACCCTGAGCAGGGCAGACTGGGAGCTTCAGGGCTTCCTGCCCTCGGGTGCTGCATGTGAGCACCCAGGGGCTGAGGTTCGTCTCAACCTCTCACTTTTCACTTCAGGAAGAAACCTTGGAGAGGAGGTGACTGCTTCAAAGGACTGTCAGTGCGTGGGAAAGCAGGGACAGAGCCCGTGTCCCCTCTCACAGTGTGCTACTTTTCAAATGTGTTATTTTGCGTCGCTCTTTTCTCCTCAGACCTCCTCCACGGACTGAAATGAGAAAGAACATCAACCTTTGGAGCCAGCAAGGCCTGTGGGGTCCGTAGAAGGGTCGCAGCGCATACTAATTAGTGAAGACGCTGTTCCACGTTTCAAAGCCAGAGAGAGCCCGGCCTGCCCTATATCAACTGTGAATCTTAAGAAAATCCCTGGTTCTCTGTTTCCTTTTCTTTAAATGGGATTGGTGGTGATACCTCAGGGTGCTCCTGTGAGTAAGGACATGTGTGCAGAGTTCCTCACATTGTATCTAGGCCAGGCACGAGCTAATTCTTCAAGGAGAGAAATGAAGTCTCAGAGAAGTACCTCGGCCTGAAGTGTAGCTGGGATGTCTACAGTCTCCCATGGCGAGACAGTGACCCTTTCTGACTCTTACATCATCTCCATGCTATGACGCTGCGTGCTCCAAGGGTCCAGTGTACGTGATTCACTTCAAACGCACTATCTGGAAGTTTCGTGTTACTGCTTTTTAAATTATGGCAGGAAGTGGAGATGTGACTTACTGGATAAAGTGTTTGCTGTGTGATCATGAGGGCCAGAGTTCAGATCTCCAACACCCACAGGAACAAATGAAAACCAGATCCAGTAGCGCACATCTGTAATCTCAGCGCTCCTGTGGTGAGATGCGCGGTGGAGGGAGACGAGAGTCTCCGGAGGCTCCAGGGCCAGTTACCTGCCAGCAGGACAAGACCCTGCCTCAAACAAGTCGGAAGATGAGGTGTACCTGCACACACACACACACACACACACACACCATATACACACACCACAGGTGCACACACACCACACACACACACACACACACACACACACTATATATATATATACACACACTATATATATATATACACACACATCACAGATACACACACACCACACACACACCACAGATACACACATACACCACACACACACATACACACCACATATACCACACACACACAACATACACACACACCACACACAACACACACACATACACACAACACACACATACACACACATATACCACATACATACACACACCCCCACACACACCACATACAACACACACACATACACCACACAACACACACAACACACACACACAAAACTATTATATGGACAAAGGACGCCACTGGCAGCCAGAGAAGATACATGTAAAGGAAGATGCTTTCTCACAAGGATTGTAGATTTACCTCCTTAGCCCTGTGAGCTAGACAATCCACTCCACATCTCTACATTGTTTGTAGAACGAAGGGTTAGGACCAGTGACTTCCACCTTTCTGGGGTTAATCCTAAGGAAGATAGTCCCTGGCAGCAAATACTCTGAGGCATGACTGAGTTGGATCTCTTGACTCTAAATTGAATTTAAAACAAAACTTAGCAATCGATACCTGGGGCTTCCTGGTGGTGCACCCACTGTCAGCTGAGATGCCCACAGTCGTGAGTAAATTTGCTACTACAACCAAGTGTTTTCTCAGCAAATGCCATAGCCTTAATGATCGCCTCTCCAAAGCTGGGTTCAGTAGCAGCTATTTCTAAAAGGAAATCCGTATTTCTATTGTTGCTACTGCAGTGTTTATCTCTAGTTAGAGTCTTTGGCATTTAAGGGGAAGAGTGCCCCCTAGTGGAAGTAAATCCAATCCAACGGTGGCCAGCGGGCCTCACCATGAAAAGCTTGGATTCCTGTTGAGGAGACCTCTATAATTCTCTTCCCAAAGACAAACATGGGTTAATTATCTATCAAGAGATGGCTTTATTAGGAAGAAAGAAAGAAAGAAAGTAGATGTTATGCTACCATGAAGGGTAAAGACTGGAAAAAAAGGAAAAGAGGGTGGTGGAGACAGGCCTAGACAGAGGGAGATGGATGATGGCCTGGTTAGTTTATCAACTTGACGCAAGCTAGAGTTATCTGGGAAAACGCCTCCTTCAGATTGCCTGTAGGTAAATCTGTAGTGCGTTTTCCTGATTAATGATTGCTATGGGAAGGCCCAGCTCACTATGGGTATTACCACCCCTGGGCAGGTGGTCCTAAGGATGTATAAGAAAGCAGGCTGCTAAGCAAGCCATGAGGAGTAAGTAACCTTCCCTTCATGGCCTCTGCTTCAGTTCCTGCCTCCGGGTTCCTGCCTTGAGTTCCTGCTCTGGTTTTTCTCAGCGATACAGTGTAAGGTGAAATAAACCTTTTCCTCCCCAAGTTGCTCTTGGGCATGGTCTTTATCACAGAAATAGACAGCATACCAGGTCAGGTGACATGCAAGGCCACATTTGTTCTTGGTATATTTCTCTCTCTCTCTCTCTCTCTCTCTCTCTCCCCCCACAGGTGTGTGTGTGTGTGTGTGTGTGTGTGTGTGTGCTATATGCAGATGTCTTTGGCTATTGCTCTCCACTTTATTTTTGGGGGCAGGGTCTCTCACTGAACCTGGAGTTCCCTGCTTGAGCTAGGCTGATGACCTGGAGAGATCCTCTCGTCTCTCCATCAAGCGCTGCGGTCACAGACACACCGTTGCACAGCTTCTACCCGGCACCGGGGACCCAGAAGCAGATCCTCATTCTTGTACTTTCACACTGATATCTGGCTCCGGGTTTTTATTAAGACCATTTAGGATTCAGGCAACAATGCCACTTTTAATAGTCAGGTGTTTATTGCAATCTGTGTTCTGAAACCTAACGCAGCATCATTAAACCCATAGCATTATTTTCAACGTGGGGTTGAGTTACTTTTTTTTTCTTAATTAAATGATTTAAAGACAAACGCTAAATAATGAAATGCATGGATAAGACGTTTGTCAAAAGTCATGGATGCTTCAAGATCTCTAACGTTTATTTAGAAAGCACATCTGGATAGGGGTGCCTGCTACACACGTAGAACTTTTCTCTGCTTTCTTGGAAGCTCGTAGATGAATCTGCTCCTGCTCCTATTGTTCTCTGTCTGGCTTCTCTATCTGCTTCTGCCTTTCCCTGGCATGTTCCAATTGCTCCAAATCAATTAGCACATGAATGTGCAGAACTGCCCTCCTCCATCCCATTTACCATATTCCAAAATGGTGTCCAGTTAAGGAGGAGTCTCCAGATTGTTCCCCTGCAGCAGCCCATAAAAGATGGCTTCTAAATAAGGTTTTCTCCTGGGCACCTCTCTCCTAACATCTCAGTGACTTGTGGCCAAGGACTCTTGGGAGATGAATGTCCACTTCCAGGAGAGAATGCAGATTTTACCATTAGAGTCATCTTTTTATTGGGCGGTGGCCCCTAGAAGACTGTCTCCTCCGCCCATAGGCAGGATGGCAAAGAGTTACACCGAGAAATCCCCTGAGTGGCAACCTTTCTTCTCAGTTCCCTCCAGTGAGCATTTCAGAGATGAATGCCAGCATATGAGTGGACCTATCCTATAGTAGAGTTAAAGGTATCAACATTCAGCAAAACAATCTAAGGTGTGTGTGTTTGGGGGTGGATTTTTCCCTTCAAAATATTCTTTCAGAAATGCAGCACAACACCTAATCTTAGTGTCTCACACCCTGTGTACTGCTGGGTTTTCCTTCAGTCACTGTTTTTGTTTTATTACTTAGTTATTAAGTCGAGGTCTTGCTACGTAGCCTGTGCTAGTCTTGAACCTGGGTTTCTATTGCTCCAGGCTCCCAAATGATAGGATTACAGTCATGAAGCACCACACCTGGCTTTGGTTATATTTTATTGAGCTGGGGGTCTTAGTATGTTGTTTAGGCTGGCCGCAAACTCTTAGGCTCAATCAGTCCTCCCACCCCAGCCTCCAGAGTAGCTAGGACCACAGACACGTCCACAGCACTCAACTTCAGCCCATGTGTTGACTGGCTGTCATTGTTCTAACATCGTGCCAAGGCGAACCCCTGATGTAGAGACCAGTCAAATCCCAGAATACTGAAGTGATTGGCCACAAGGGGTGGCCAGAACACCAGTCCCACCGCCTCATTAGGAGGGGCACAATGCAATATTGAAGGTAGATTCGTTCATATTGCACGACGTATAGATGGGAATAAAAGTCTCTGCTGGAGTTTGGGGCATATATTCAGTGTTGTGCTGGTAAATGTTTAACATGTGGTTATGAGTGTGGGTAGAATCTTCTGTAGTGTAAGTTATATCCAAACTCAAGGTACCAGCACTAAATCAACTGACTTGCAAAATTCCTGAAAATTTAACTATCTACTCTGGCTGGTCTGTTCAAGCCGGCTTTCATACACGGCTATAAACTGTGTTTACAGGTTTGTTCTCCAGAGTTCTTTAGTAGCACATGGTGCCCAGAATTTGGGGAGGCCTCGACTTCCTTCGCCTGGTATTGGACCTCTGGCATATTCCCCTATCTTCATCTGACTTCCTTTTCCTTTCTGTGCTCCCCGATTCACTGTTCTCTCTCCACTCATCCCCATGTCATACCTCAGGGGGTCAGACCTTATGTTGTCACAGCCGGAGAACTAGATGATGCATTCCTGGATCACTGTGTCACTCAGCATGTGATAGTTGAAATTTTCACACAGCTAGAAACAAATTCAGTATGAGAGTTTCCATGGTTGCTATATACATAGTTCAACCATAAAAAGTATTTGAGGCTGGGTGTGGTGACACAAACACCTTTGTTCCCAGCACTCTGGAGGCAGAGTCTGGAGGATCTCTGTGAGCTTGAGACCAGCCTGGTCCATGTAGTGAGTTCCAGGCCAGCCAGGGCTACATGGTAAGACTTAAAAAAAAAATTCGAGATTTAATTGATGATTAAAGATCAAAAACTGAATGAGACACAATTTCTAACTCTGATAACTCATGACCAGTGAGAAGACAGTAAATGACATTTCCATGGCAGACATCAATAATCAATGACAGAGTTTATGTCTCGCTGTTTTGTTTTTCTTAATGTAGTGATCCATGGGGTTCTTACTTATTCATCTCAGTTGGAACTAAACATAGAACCTATCATCATTCTAGCAGATTCATTCATGCAAGTATAAATTCACTAATTGCAGGGCCTGAAAGGTGTAAAGGAAGAAAAAGAGGATGCCAGAGACGAACAAATTATTATTATTACCTAAAGCTAGCCCTGCCTATGGACTACCTCTAAATGAACGTCATCTTGGGGCCACTATGAAAAAACAGCTCATTTGTCTGAAAACCGTCCCTAGCAGGCATTAGCGAGAGAGTATTAGAGCACCCAAATCCACAGGTCTGTGTGAGAAGTGAGGCTGAATGCAGAGGGGATAGAAATGGGTCATGTGTGATTCAAAAGGTCACAAGGAGCCAAGCTGTGTTTTAGAGAGAGTTCCAAACCCGAGGCTCCCTCTGGGATCTGCTCCCTTCAAAAGCTGCCTGACATGGGGGCCCTTTAAGAAGGGGCTCCATACTCACCTTGTGTAAATTCTGAAGGCGTCTTTCATCTTCACATTCTTGAAAGCACACTGGAACTGTATGTCCAAACGTGATCTGGATATTACATTTGACCACAAAATGAGTCTTTTTTTTTTTTCCCAAAGGAAGGGAAGGGAATAGATTCTTAACAGGATTTCTTATCCCTACCATCTACCGTATTTCCAAACGCTAATTCTCCACAAGGAAGGATGGTACCAGAAACAAAGGAACACCCCGAGAGGCTTCCCATGTCCTACATCTGGTGTCCATGGCATCATTGGCCAGTCTCCTAAATTCTGGAAACTTTTTGCTTCAGGTCTTGTTTCTAGGACCTAAAGGCTCCCTGGTTTTCCTAACATTCATAATCCTCACATGGAATGATGTGTCCTTCCACACCTCAGTTCAGATTTTTATAGTCCTTCCTAAAATTTTATTTATTTATTTTTTTATTTCCCTTTAAAGAGCAATTGGAAAGGATATCAGCAAAAGGTGTCCAATAGACAAGATGTTTAATAACAAGATCACAGCAGGACCAACCTTCTCCCCTCCCTGGCCCAGCACTGCCTGAAACCCTTTTTTTTTTTTGCTAACAGGCTGATCTGGTTCATAGCTGGACCACATAAGAAAACCTCCATGAAACAAACTGGATGAACATATTGGACCAACCTGAGAGCGCTCACTTCCTGGGCAAGCGCCCCACAGTTGGAAGACATCCCCTGCTCCACAGTCAGGTGTTACCTTTCCTAGATCCTTATCAAATGGGAACAAGCCACAACCTCCATGCCAGCATTCCCAGGGAACAGGAGAGAATGGGATCCTACCCCCCCCCCCCCCACACAACACACGGGCCTTTTTTGGGGGGCACCAGTGAGGCAGTCAGATGGGGAGGAAGTCACGAAGGAATGTCTGAATCAGATGGTATTTCACCCACTGTCACAGCCCGGATGACTTGTGCTCTCCTCCACAAGTCAAACAGTCCTCCAGGTTTGCTAAAAGTCACATGAAGTGGCCTGGCGCAGCTCGAGCCAAGTTAGCGCTAAGGTGAGAGGTTACAGTGCAGATACCGGGAAGGCAAGAGGGTGGGAGAAAGGTAGGGAGGGGCTTCCCTGTCCCTAGACAGCCACAGTCTCTGCTCCAATGGGAGAGAAAATGGACACAGCAGGTTTTCCTCTTAAGATTAGAAAGGGCGGGATAGGGAGGATTGGAGGTATCTCTCACTTTGAACCCCAGCAGCCAAGGTCAGTCCTCACCTGCCCCGCTCCTTTCTTCCCTATGATTCTCCACTTCCAGATGCCCCCGCCCAATCACAGATTCTCCTCCAAATGCCCTGCAACCCAAGGAAGCCATTTCTGATCAGACGGTACTGGAACCCAGAGGAAGGATTTGACATCTGGGTCCTGGGTGCCACACAGCTGTAGGTATTTCTGTTTACAGTTCCTTATATGGCTTTACGTCCCTGGCTACCCAGCATGCACTGGGAACAGACTAATCTAATTGCTAAGGATCTTTTGATTTGATCGGCTCGCACAGGATTAAGATGTAAGGAATCGCTAACACGAGCCTCCCTTGAAGAATTCCTGTGGATTATATCTCAGAACCTCGGTGCTTGGGGCAGCTGAAAACCTACCACAGAAGTCTGGCTGAGAGCTACATCAGCAGGGGCTCCAGGCTACTCGGGACAGGGCTTGTTCCATTATTGTCAGATTCTAATTTTAATTCTTAGATGGCTGTTAGAGCGGATTCCCCCTTCATGTGATGTGGTTACCCTACATAGAGTGAACCCTCTCGAGGGTCTGCAGACATACTCCATTTAGATGCAGCCCAACGCAAGCCAAGAGTATATGGGAGGGGGTGGAGAGAGGAAAGGGAAATGGGGAATGATGTATTTATATTTTAACTTTAAAAAAAAAAAAGAGGCAGCCCAACTTTCTTTGGATTCTTTTGTTTTGGTATTTTTCTGTTTCGGGGTATTTTGTTTTGTTTTGGTCGAGAGGTGTATTTGTTCTGTTTTTGAGGTGGGGTCTCTTGTCTCACTCTGTAGCACAGGCTGGCCAACTCACAATGACCATGTTGCTTCAGCCTCCAGAATGCCAGGGGTAGAGGCCTGAGTCACCGCACCTGGCTGCTTTCGATTCTTACGTCACTAGAAACGTCTACTTTATCAAGTGCTGAAAAGTATTTGTATATCACACCTCTGTTAGTGTCACTTCATTCCTTGGGAATATCCGATAGATATTTATAGATTAATGAACATACAAATTTATAGTTGAATATTTTTATATTATAGGGAATGGAGGTTGTATTTGGTTGAGAATAATCTGAACTTATTTCCTAATAATTAGCATTTATTTTGATTCAAGAAAAAAATAATGAGACAACAAAATCTTTCCGCCCCTCCCATGTCCTACCCAACTTTCCAAGGACAGCAGGCCAGGTACGCAGTAGCTCCTCTGTTATCATGACCTCCCCGGGTAACTTTCAACCTGGGGACAGAAGGCAAGAGCCTAGTAGGACATAGGAAAGCGTTGTGAAGACCTGCAGCTAGAACGTCTAGGTATTGGCTGGCAGGGCCAGGTGTGTGCCAGGATCCTGGGAGATTGATGAGCTCACAGTTGGCACTGAATGGCAGCAGGTGACCACTGATGTCTAAATTATAGTCACACTTGGAGACCTGGGACGGACGGACAATTTTTCATTCAAATTTTTCCATGAATAAAGAGACAATGGTTATTATGTAGTCCCTGAAATGCCCATGGAAATTGATGTCAGGCTCAGAGCGACGCTAAGAAGGAAGGCTGAATTGCATCCAGAACTACTTACTTACCCTCAAAGAGCAGATGTGGAGACACTGTGAGGCAGGGAACTAATTGTCTATCCATAAAAGAACCAATTAACAGCTTGCACTTACAAATTTTACTATGTGCCATGCACTGCTTGGGGCCCTTCCCAAGGATTAGAATATTTCACACTGAAAATAACCCCACAGGGTAGAAGATGTTGCCATTCCTAGTCTAGAGCAAGACAGCCACAGCAGAAGGAGCCTGGGACATCACAGAGGCCACGGTCTGATTTGTTTGTTATCACTTTTGGTTTTTGTCAGTTTGGGATTCTTGTCTTTTGGGGACAGGGTCTCACCATGCAGCTGTGGCCCCCCAACTCATCATGTAGACCACCCAGCCTCTGATTTGCAGCAATTTTCCTGCCTCTGCATTCTGAGTGCTAGGGTGGCAGGTGTGTACTATCACTCCCAGCAAGGGCACAATCTTGACAGTGTTGCCATCAGAGTGTAAGCCGTACCCCTAATCCCTTCACTACCCAGAATGCTCTAGGGCAATGGTTCTCAGCATTCCTGATGCTACAACCCTTTAACACAGTTCCTCATGTTGTGGTGACCCCCAACCATAAAATCATTTCTGTTGCTACTTCATAACTGTGATTTTTGTTACTGTTATGAATTGTAATGTACATATTTGTGTTTTCCAATGGTCTTAGGTGACCCCTGTGAAAGGGTCATTTGATACCCAGAGGGGTCGCAACCCACAGCTTTAGAATCACTGCTCCAGGGGAATCTCCCCCCCTCCACTGCCCCGCAGTGATTCACATTCATGAACTTTCCTATGAATGGATATGTTCATATTTGCTATGGAATGATCCTTCTGTATATCGTAAATATGTATTACTCACATCGGTTAATAATAAAGCTGTTTGGCCTATGGCAAAGCAGGATAAGTTTAGATGGAACAATTAAACTGAGGACTCAGATGAAGAGGGACCGAGTAGAGAGATGAGCCAGCTGCCCAAGAAGCAAGATGCTAGAGGACCAGTAAAGCCCAGGCCATGTGGCAATACATAGATGAATAGAAATGGGTTCATTTAAATGTAAGAGCTAGTTAGTAATATGCCTGAGCAACCAGCTGAACATTTATAATTAATATAAGGTTTTATGTGATTATTTGGGAGTGGGCAGTTGGGACAGAAAACTCCATCTCCGTTTACACATATTACCATTGCTGGATCCATCTTTTCAATTTGGTTTAGCTTCTGTTACAAGAGCATGGATGAAAACAGTAAGATTAGATCGGGAAGCCTGACAGAGAGTGATCTGCACGGACTCACAAAGCTGAGAGGATGCTGGGGAACATCCTCGGTGGCAAGCATGCAGGGCGTAAGGGGGTACTGGCCTAAAAACACGCTCCCCAAATCTAGTATGAACCTGAAATCCTCTCTCTGGGCTCCCATCTCTCTATAACCTTGGACTCATGGAAGAAAAACTACCTCCCAGAGCCAACTCTATGGCTGCCTAAAGGAGACATCTCTATCAAGAAGCACAGACATCCTAGACTTCATTATAACCAAAGCCTTCAACATTCTTCTGTGACAGGACAGGGTGTGTGTGTGTGTGTGTGTGTGTGTGTGTGTGTGTGTGTGCATCAAACGCCAGTTCATGAAATATAAGTGCCTGGCAAATCACAGATCAGAGAGCTTAAATCATTTATTTTAGATCACACAGCAACGTAATGCATTATTCATCTGTGTCTCCCTAAAGCGAAGCACGGGAGCTTCTCCTTAAATGTTCGGTCATCCGTGTGAACTGAGGAAGATTACCGAACCTCCCCAGTTTCAGTCTTATGCACATGAACCATAGAAGATAGCCTGCTGTATATACCCCACAGAATTATTGTGAGATGAGACCAAAGAAGATTCTTCCCGGCCCTCTACCATCCCTCCAAATAAACTCACTGGCTGGCAAGCAAAGCACATTGTCCTTCCTCTTCCCCTCCCTCCTCAGCCTCACGGATTTTGAAACAAAACAGCATGATGACTTAGCCAAGGCTAGACCTAGACAGCCTTGAGTTGGGCTAGGACACGTCATAGGAAAGCGAACTGAGTGAGTTCTGGGGTTCTGTTTCCACTGACGTTGTGTTGTTGTTGTTGTTGTTGTTGTTGTTGTTGTTAACTGTGCTTCTATGACAGGAATAGGGGCTGGGGCAGAAGGTTGGAGTTCAAGGCTATCCTGGGCTACATAGTAAGACATTGTCTCAAGAAATCAAATTGAAAGCCAACCAAAGCAACAAGAAAAATTTCCCTAGGGGGAAAATAAAATCAACCTTCCCCTCCAAAGTAAAACGTGTCCAAGGCCACTCCCCACTTGTCCTCATCAACATTCTGTTTAGATCTCAGAAGAGAGGACTCCTGAGCCCCATAGCTTCCCCAGTCCCCCTATTCAACAACTACCTTCCTCTATAACTTCTAAAGGGGAAGATTTGGATTTCATATAATGTATTTTAATCCTATTTACCCTCGCTCCCAACTCCTCCCAGGTCTACCCTCTCCACCTTCCACTTTCTACCCACTCCAACTGTGAATTTTATTTTTTTTTTCTTTATGGTTTCCTGGACAAAACTCAGATCTGCTTTACAGTGGCCAGTGTCTACAGCTACTCTGCCCTTAGTTCTCTGTGGGAAATTGACTGCCTTTGCTTCACCTACCTTCCTATCCCTCTATTGCCCATGCGTTCCAGGGACTGACTCCCTGGAGTTTCCTTGGTCTCCTGGTGTAAGTCAGGAAGAACTCTTCTCTGATTGATTGGGCAAGCAACTCGTTCAAAACACAGTCTTGTGGACGTCAATCCCCATTCCAGGGGTGGTGGCTCCTCAGCCACTCACTCCCTGAAGATTCTCCTTCTTCCCATCCTGAATATAAGTACACCACACACACACACACACAC
>CABHPH010147829.1:0-29167 GCA_902168325.1 Peromyscus nudipes | reverse complement strand
TGATGACAGTTGAGTTGCTTTTGTAAGTCAGTTCAGAACTTGAGTTTCCAACTGAGTGTGATCCTGAGGAATCCAGGGGACGGGCCTGAGGACGGGACCCTTCATTTGTGGTGGGGTGCCTAGAGTCCCTGTGCTCTGAGGAAACCAGTCAGAAGTCTGGGCAGAGATCTGCCATGCCACCGATGGGATGACCAAGCGAAGGAAATTCTACGTAAACTGTCACCATAGAAGTCTAATTTTGTCCCTCGGGCCTCACGAAAGATTGGTGTTTGTGTGGCCATGGCGGGGTTGTTTGAAAGTATTGACTGTTGGTGTTTATGGTGACGAGACACAATGTGATGGCAGCCGGTTTTCAAAGCTTGTGTCTTTGCTGCCATTCGTCATTGTGAGAAGTATGAATGGAACAGGATGAGAAGAGGGGTCTGGGGGACTGGGCTCTTGGGGTACATATGTGGATTATCAGTTACTAGACAGACACACTTTTAGCTGACAAGCTGTTGCAAGGGTTAGAACAGAACTGAAGGGTGTTTTGAATAAAGTATAAATACATAATTGGAAATAGCAGCTACTTATTGGAAATAAAATTATATTGGAGTTGCCTGACGGACAGCAGCTCTCTGGCGTAAAAAGTGTTGTTCAGATGTGTTTCGTTTCTTTACTTTTTCAAGAAATCGTGACTACTTTGAGTATGAACAGGATTTCTAAAACCAAGTCCTCCATCAAGACAGAAGAGTTTTCTGTAAGTTAAAGCTAGATGGTATTGCAGAAATAGGAATTAAAATATCAGTGCCACCTGATCATCTGCCCCTCAGATATGAGAAATCAGGAGAGACAACAGTCTTAGAGCAGGAATTGACCTTTGGAAGATGATTGTATTGGTGAGCTAGCCAGCTAGCCGTGTGTGTGCGTGTGTGCGTGCGTGTGTGTGTGTGTGTGTGTGTGTGTGTGTGTGTACATGTACAGAGATATAGATAGATAGATAGATAGATAGATAGACAGACAGACAGACAGACAGACAGATAGACAACAAGGTCATTAACTTGTAGTTTTAACTCTGATTTTTTATTATTAGCACAAATTTCAGTGGCATTAATTTAGTTTGTTTTCTTTTTTAATACACATTTTATCTTCCTGCGTGTTTGTTCTCTCAAGCATCCCGTGTAGAAGTCAGAGGACAACCTGTGGGAGTCATTTCTCTTCTTCTGCCATGCAGTTCCTGGGGACCTAACTCAGGTCGCCACGCTTGGTGACAAGTGCCTCTGCCCTCAGAGTCCTCACACTGCCGCCGCCGCCGCCGCCGCCCTGCATTTTCTCAAAGTCCTTATTAAATTATTAATAGATGCCAATAGATGCCATTAATAGAATTTTAGTACCATTTTAATTAAATAGTTAGAACTCATTATTTTTAGTAATAACTTTAATAAATAATTTTTAATATTTGATGGGAGGATGCTGTGTGACTTTATTTGTAACTAGATATTTCACAATATATCTTGGCTTTTTCCCAAAAGGAAAACATTTTCTTTATATAAGCCTATGACTTGAGGATGAACTATTTCCCATTCCTGTAGGCTGACCTCCCCCCCCCCCCCCCCCGCAAACCCCCTAACCCTAACACTGAGTTTCAGAGAGGGACAGGATGAGTGGGATGGTGGTGTGTGAGTGTGGGTGTAGGTGTGTGGGGGGGGTGCGCGCGCATGTTCATCACTTAGCAGGTAGTAGCTGTTTCTGTGAAGTTGGGTAAGATGGCCAGTCTCACCCAGAGTCGGGGAAGCAGTTTGGGTAAGGTGAAGCTTCCATGTTTAAAGAGAAAACCAAACAAAGTAGACACGGGAGAGCATTGATGTTGTGGGAGCCACAGGAAAGCAGGCGTGTTAAATGCCAAGGTGTGGAGCCCATGGTGCAGGGATCCCTGGTGATGGTGGAGCACAGCATGTAAGCAGTTGAGTATAGTTAGGAGAGGGTCCTGTTTGGAATTCAGGGGCTGGGCCCTTGAGCATTTTAGTCTTTGTGGAGGGATGCCCGGAAGAATAAGAGGTGTGTTACAGGGAGAGGTCATCTGGCTTGTGAAAGTCAGGTGTGTGGGGGTGGGGGTGGCAGGCTGCCTCCTTCCTCCCAAAAATGGGATCAGAGAGGATGGCCTGAATCCAGCAGGGAGCAAAGCTTGAAGCCCCTGGGAGCCCCCTCCCCTCGTGAACCCAAATCATTTCAAAGCTGGTACACAAGTTTGAGGACTCATTTCCCTGAAAGGCCTGAAAACAAGGCAGGGGGCCATTCCAGCAAAGGAGGTAGGCTTGTGAGTGGCATGGAGGGAGGGTGCGCTGCCCAGAGCCCCCTTATGACCACTTCCCCTTCACTGAGGAAGATGAAGGAGGCTGGCAGGGAGTCTTCTGGTTTTTTTTTTTTTTTCAAAGGATGCACTGAGTGCCAAGGGTGTTGTAACTAAATTTTGGTGATTCTGCTTGGGCTTGACATGGGATAAACTTCAGTCATTTTAATTTTTACCACTCCTCACTAATTTATTCAGATACTTCTTCTCGTTTACTATCTTCTCACGCCCTTAAATGAAATGTCAGTTATGGAGCACTTCGTGATCACAGGAAACCTGCCTGTCACTGGCCCTCTGTTCTGTCTGCTTCACTGTCTGAGCCCCGTGGGGTGTGGAGCAAACCACCCCTGCCTTCTGAAGACAGCAGACATCTTCGCTCTTTGCTTGGAATGTCGGTATCTCAGCTGATTCCAGCACTTAACTAAGATTTCTCCCCGAACCCAAGAATTTAATAGGTTGCAGTAGATGAATCTTCTCGGTGGATAACAAATTACAGCCTCCTGAGGCCAGCCTGGTAATACCCAGCTCTAGAGCAAGGACTTGAACCCTTTGCTCACAGTGTAGTGCCCTCTGACACTCTGTATCCAAGTGGATTTATTTTCCTCTGCTTGCCTGGGCTTCATGTTATCAAGGGCGTTCTAGTTACCCACCCCCTCCATCTAACTCTTTGAAAGAAACTACCCACCAAATAGTCTGTGTGTGTGTGTGTGTGTGTGTGTGTGTGTGTGTGTGTGTGTGTGTATTCTGTTTGTACACAATTACCACTCTCCGTGTATTCATCCTTTAAAGGACCAGCAAATGTCTCTTTCCTGTTAGTGATTATATTAGTTCCTTTCTGTGTCGCTTTGACAAAACAGGTGACAAGAAGTGACATTGTAGAAGGCAGACTGAGGGCTAGGATGCTCACACAGTAGGTCTTTCCGCTTCAATTGACCCAGCATATAAACTCCCTTACAGACATGTCCAGCTGACTCTACATCCTGCTAATTGATGATCAACGTTAACCAGCATAGTGACCCATATGTTTTTTGTTTTAAATGATTTTTTAGATTTTTAAAAACTTTTTTATGCGTCTAAGTGTTTTGCCTACGTGTATGTATGTGTACCTTGTGTGTGGCTGGTGTCTACAGAGGTCAGAGTGTGTCAGACCCCCTGGAATTTGAGTGACATATGGTTGTAAAGCACCATGTAGGTTCTGGGAGCCAAACCTCAGTCCCCCGCAAGATGAAGAAGTACTCTTAACCACTGAACCTTTTCTCCAGCCCCTTGACCCATTTCTTTACCAGTGTGTCTGGCAATAAACTCATCCTATGCCCTACTAAAGGGGAGAGACTGTGCCACACAGCCTAGCACTGTGTTGAGCATATCCCATATGCCCCATTTCATCTAAACCTTGATTTTATTTTATAGTGACAATATTCCCTTTTGTGAAGGAAGGTTTGATGTGTCTAGTTTCAGATAACGGGATTCCACTGCTTTGTGGTATGGGTATGCGTACATGTGTGTGCCCATAAACACCCTCTAGGAGCAATTAAACTGTCTATGTGTGACCTTTCCACACAACTGTCGCACGGTGAACTATATGCACATGAATGCTTGTGGCAGGGTTGGGAGAAGGCTAAGTTGGAAAAGAGCTTGCCACACAAACGTGAGGACCTGCATTCGTATGAAAACGTCAGGCTTGTAATCCCAGGAGTTGGGAGGTGTGAGGAGGCTCCTTGGGGCTTAACAGCCAGCCAGCTTAGCCCAGTCAAATCAGTGTGCCGTAGGTTCAGTGAGAAACTCTCTCTTGAAATAAGGCAGAAAAGGAATTAAGGAAGATGCCCAACATTAACCTTTCACCTTCACACGCAGGCACACGTACATACGTACGTGCACACCTGCACACATGTTCACACAGACTCCACACACAAATGTTTGTGCTTAGACTGTGTTGGCCTCTCATTGAAAAGGGATCTACACTGTAGCCAGGTTTGTACATTTTTCCAAAAGACTTTATAGTTTTTTAGCCCATCATAGCTCGTGAAGTGTAGCCTGCCCTGGAAGGGACCGTAAAGTCGTGTGTCCATCTCTGTCCTCTGAAGGTGTCATCATTCTCAGCCGATGGGCTTTTCTGTCCCTAGCAAGCAGGGCCACCATCTGCCTTGCGCATACAATGTGCTTGCTTCCAGGTTATCCGCATGCTTGCTTTCTCTGAAAGGGTTTCACCTTTAGGTTTTTCTCTCCTGCTTCTGCTTACCTGAAGAAATCGTGGCAGGTAAGAGACCCCTCCTGCTTCACTCCTGCTCTCCTCAGGACCATGTCAGCACCTCCAGGATGGCCAGCAGGCTGTGCTGCTGTGAGGAATCCCCTGGTGTATGCTGTTCTCTTATTCCATTTCCATTAGTGTTCAGCAGTGCTGGGGCGTTGCTGTGCACAGAGGAAACCTGAGAGTGTTGGACACTGTTTTTTTCCCCTAAGAGACTCTGCTTTCCGTGTTCTGGGCAGTGAGGAAGAGCGGTGGCATTGCTCACCAGGCCCCTGCCTGAGTGGAGCCACAAGTTGAGATGCCACCTGCAAAGTCACCGTTGAACAACTGAGCGCCAGCCTCTACCTCTGGTTGTTTCTGTACCTTTGCTAATAAGTGGTCTAGCTGGGGCTTCTGTTTGGGTCACTCAGTGCGCTCTCCTCCTGTCTCATGGCTCTCTGTGCCTCTTGCAGAGCTAGTCAGTGCTCTGCCTTCCATGGCCGATGCTCTGTCCCACAGTCACCCCACGAGTCTTACTGAATGTGTTCACGATGCTCGCCATTGTAACTTGATAATGGCATACTTACCTTCCAAACTGGTAAACTATAAGGAGTAACTTGACAGGTTGAAAGCTTTGGGAAGACACAGGAACGGCTTCACTAGGACTAGGTGTGGTGGTGCACACCCGTAACCCCAGCCCTGGGGGGGGCCAAGGAGGTAGCTCTCCAAGTTCAAGGCTCTCTTGACTACCTAACTAGACTTTGACCACAAACCCCCAAAAATGCTCAAGTAGATATTCTTTTTTTCCCCCTGCCTGTAAATTAGGTTTGAATGGTGTGTTAGTTACTGTGCTGTTGCAGTGGTGAAACTCTGACCAGGGCAATGTGTAGAAGAAAGCATTTAACTGGGGGCTTGCTTACAGGTTGACACATACCAAACCCATAAGTACCACCATGTGAGCTTGTATCCCAGATGTTGGGTTTGTTGGCCCTGATGATTTTAATGGCTACTTTCCATTCAGTACCAGACTCCCGGGATCCATTGTTTTCAGAATAGACCATTGAGCAGTAAATATTTCCTATTAATCTAATTTCCATACTATTTCTGAAGCTGCTGTGGTTCCCAGTAGCATTGAGTAATGTGTCTCACTTATCTGGAATTCTCACAGCTAACATCCTCACTTCCAGGGATCTTCCTACTAACAAAACAATTGAAAATGAAGTTACGAGGCAGGAATAGCAGTTGGCATTTTAGTGGGGCTTTGGAGGGGTGGGGGATTTTTCTGAGGGTGCAAACTTGCATGCAGCTGCCTTCTGCAAAATGCTGTCGCCGATTTGAGAGAACTGCCTTGCAAAACCTTTCTTCTTCCCTACCTCACACCCCTCATCCAAAAGAAAAAAAAAAAAGGCCAGCAGCTTGACTGAGCCTAAATAACTGACTTTTCATATCCTTTCATGGCACACAAAGGGCTAATCCTAGGCTACTTGAGCCACCAATGCAGGCATCAGTGGGACCACCACTGAACATGTCACCCCCTCCTCCCTGCACACAAAACACATGGACTGCCGCTTTATGAAGTGGAAATGCCAAGCCAAAGGAGATGTGAAGGAGGCATCCTCAGTCACTTCTTCCTGGAGGGGGAGAGGAGGGAGGGGTGAGAAAAGCTGCTGCATCTGGATACGGGGAACAAAGCCAGCCTAAGACTCGGGGATAATGGGTTGGGTCACCGTCCTTTATAGAAGCACAAGGGTGGAACTGCCCGGACTTGTCTCGGTCCCACTGACCCTTGCATGGCTTTGTGTGGGGATGTCAGGGAAAGTGTGTACGAAGCACACCGAACAATGACTTTGTCATTTGGAGATTTCTATGGTTTGTTCACCCCTGCCCCCCACTCCCACCTTCAAATCCCCTCAGACAAAGGACAGTGTTAGTTAGGTTGCTTTGCCCTCATTTTCAAAGCTCTCTGTCTTTAAGAGTAAACTCATCCATTTTAACCGAATCACCGGTGTTTTTCATGCTTTCAGAAACCAACAAAAGAGTTTTTACTCGGTGCGTTGGCAAGGAGGGAATCATCTGGGAAAGTGCCAGCCTCAGAGATAATGCTGGTGCCAGCTGCCTGGTTGAAGTGGGTCCCCTGGTTGTAGAGAGTTGACCATAGAGGCTACTGGAAATATTGACCGACACTTGACCCGGGGGTGGTAGGATTCACACAGCCCCACGCCTGCTGTTCCTGGATCTCTGTTCTCTGAACGAAAGAGGAGATGGTTGGGTTTTGCCAGTCAGATGGTTAGCACACTTGGTAGTGTGATGGCAATCCCTAGGGATCCTCACAGGCTTTTAGGTTGGCAATTGATGTTCCAATTTGCCTCAGCATGTGAGCTCTAGTGATAACAGTTGTAGTTTAATAAAAAGGTAATTAAGACCTAAAGAACAAAAAACTAAAGGGTCTGTCTCATTCTTATCAAGCCTGGTGGTATTCTACAAGAGCACAGAACTTTGCACCCCAATGTTGCTGGATGGTGTGTGTGGTCAAACAGTAGAGGTCATTCACTGTGCCCTCTCCTCTTGGGGTCTTATACCCTCAGCCATCCTAGACAACCGTGAAGTGTGGAGAGGAAAATGGCTACATATTTACTTAAATGGAGACCTTACAGGTCTCCATCTACTGCTGTTCTTGCTTGTATTCGTATTTGTCTATTTTCCTGGTGAATTCTCACAATGAGATGAATAAGAAAAGGCTAGCTAGTGAACTTGCATCTGTTTTATTAAAACCATACTTTCTGTTTTAGACTCTTTTACACTTATTCACTGAATGTGTGTCCGTGCTCCAGTGCATTGGCCAGAGGACTCCCGGGAGTCAGTTCTCCCGTCTGCCACGTATGTCCCAGGATTTAACTCGGGTTGGCAGGGTTGACGGCGTACACCTCACCACAGGAGCTGTCTCCCTGGCCCCCCCAGCACTTTCCATTCTGTGTATGACGTGTCTTTTTAATTCGACCTGGAGCATAGTTCACCATCGTGAATACTGTCTTCTAGCTTCTCCTGATTCAGAATTTCATAACTTGCTTGTCTTTCCCAGTCCTCTCTCTGGCTTCTGAGGGGTGTTTGCTGGGTGTCTGAAATCAGTCTTGAAGTAGATGGTACAGCTTCTGCCTGAGGTGCAAGATTCAGACTCAGAATTATCTCCCAGGGCTCAGGAGCTATGTTTGTTTGGAGACACACATTGATTTTTTTTTTTTTTTAGTCTTCAAACTGGATCCCCTTCCTCACTCTAGATGCAACCAAAATAAATCATTCTTGGCCCTGTGACTGTGCATTTCCCAGCACATTCCCACACATACTTGGGAATGGAATTCTGGTGGTGTCAGTGTCTTTCTGACCCTGCCAGTATTCTTACCTAGATGTAGTTTGCCTACAATAAAATAAGCATTCCCCTTTAGCTCACAGGTTTTAATAGTCATGTATGTCTCTGTAACCCCACCTCCTAGGAGAGTAGAGAGTTCCCGGCACCCGTACAATTTTGTTCACCCCTCTGTAACCGGCATCTAATCCCACACCACCCTCGGGTTTCAGGCAGCACACATTAGTTTCCTATTCTTGTGCTAGAGACGTGGAATCAGTGCAGTGGGTAGATTTCTGTGGCTGAATTACTTTGCTATCAAGTTCTTTGTTCCTTGAGTGTTTCAGTGATTAATTTAGTTCATTCATTCATTCTCTCTATCCCATCTGTCTTCTTCCCACCCTCTCCCCCTGAATGATATCCCTATGTTGGAAGATAACATATCTTATTCATCTGTTGATTGATGGACGTTTGGGTTGTTATCAAGTTTTAAGAGCAACTCTTCTTGTATCAGTATTTATGGGAACATATATTCTCATTCCTTTAAGATAAAATACCTTGAGTGGAATTTCTGTGTTGTCAGGTAGGTATATGTTTCCTAAAAAAAAAGAAAAAACGACCAAGAAGTTCTCAAAACGGTTGTGCCATTTTGCTCCCCCACCGGTAATACACGGGGACTTCGGCTGCTCTGCCCTTGGCACTCATAGTGCCTAGTGTTGCCAGGTGTTTTGATTTTAGCCTTCATGGTAGGCACAGCTGATCTCACTGTAATTTTACCTCATGATGATTAATGATACTGAGCTTTTTTGTACAGATTTATCGGCCACTTAGAACTTTTTGTGTGTGAAATTTTGGGGCTCAAATCTCTTGCTAATTTTTCATAAACTTATTCTTAAAATCTTGTTATGGTTAATTTATTGGAATATTGTTTGTATTTAATTCTAATAATTTCTTACTGTTTTCCAATTTGTGATTTTCTTTTTTATTTTTTTTAACAATATCTTTGGGGCAGTGGGCTTTAATTTTGATGAAGTCTAATAATAACCTCTTTTCTTTTTAGTGTATTTCATGGTTATTTTTTGTGTATGTCCTAAGACATCTTTGCCTGTGGTAAGGAGTATGAAGAGCCTTTATTTTTTTTATTTTTTTTATTTTTTTGGTTTGTTTTTTTTTTTTTTTTTTTTTTTTCGAGACAGGGTTTCTTTGTGTAGCTTTGCGCCTTTCCTGGAACTCACTTGGTAGCCCAGGCTGGCCTGGAACTCACAGAGATCCGCCTGCCTCTGCCTCCCAAGTGCTGGAATTAAAGGTGTGCGCCACCAACGCCCAGCGAAGAGCCTTTATTTTTATGTGTATGTTTATATCTGTGCTCATATTCATGTGGGTGTGCATCCATGTGTATAAGCATGAATATGGAGGCCAGAGTAGATGTTGAGTGTCTTTCTCAGTCACTACTACCCCTCTTTGGCATAAGTGTTCATATGTAATGTGCATGTGTGTGTGTATTCAGATGTGTGTACATGTGTGCATATATGTGCACACATGCATATGGAGACCAGAGGCTGATGTCAGGGGCCTCCTTTGATTGCTCTCCGCCTTATGCGTTGAGAAAGGGTCTGTTAACTGAACCCAGAATGCACCTCCTCAGCTGGTCTGGCTAGCCAACTTCTCCTGGGGATTTCCTGTGTCGGCCCCCAACATGCTAGAATTACAGGCTGACTGCCACACACACACCTAGCGTTTACATGGGGATCCAAACTGCAGCCCTCACCCTGCATAGCACCTTCTGTGCACCGTGAGCCTAGAGCTCAGCATGTCAGCTGACTGAGTGGCCAGAAGGTCCCTCAACCGATCCTCCTGCTCTCCCCTGCACTGTGGTTAGATGCACACACCACTATGGCCAGCTTTTTATGTGGGTTCTGGGGAATTGAACTCACGTCCTTATGCCAGCATGGCAGACACCTTACTGCTCTGGCTACCTCTTTGCCTTTGTTTGTTTGTGTGTTTGTTCAGAGAGGGCCTCACTGTGTGGCCCTGATTGTCCTGGAACTTGCTGTCCAGACTCAGCTGGCCTCGCCACCCGTCTCTGTCTTTCAAGTGCTGGGATTGCAGCCGTGCCCGCCACATCAGCAGGACCTTAATCTTTCTCCTTCTTCGTTTCCAAGAGCTTTGTGTGTCTTGAGGTAGTTTGGGTGTCTGGATAAGCACTCGTTGGTTGAGGTTCATTTCTTCTCTGTCATTCACCCCTGTTTGCTGAGACGCGTGTGCATCCGGTTGTCGTGATGTCTGGGCGACTGCATTTGAGCCTGTGCTGTCTGCACTCCCCACACCGATCCTGTCACGGCTGCTACAGTGGCCTGGGTTCTGATCACTCGGAGAGACTGAAACCTGTCACAGTTGGTGTCCTCTCACTCCGCTCTTCTGTGTCAAGATTGTCCTATGCATTTTCAGTCTTTTAATTTTTAAATTTGCCTTTCCAGTTTCTTTTTAGAAAGTCTTACTTATTTTGGTTAATATTGTCCTTAGGTAATAAATAGATCCAGTCTTTCTGTTGTCAGCATGGACCTGATATGGCATATCTGTCCACTTAGCAATAGAGACCACTTGTATTCCTTTGGTCACATGTATTCCTGTGTGTGGTGTTTTTGGTTTCTGTTAATGAGGTTGTTGTAAGTAGTTTTCAGTTGTTTATTGCTAGTGCCTAGAGATAGCAGATTTATATATATTGCTAACATATCATTGATCCTAACTTCACTTTGCATTTTCTACAATTAAAAAAATAATCTTTTGTTGAATGTGGTGATAGATGATACTCACCTTAATCCCAGCACTCAGGAGGCAGAGGCAGGTGGATCTCTGTGAGTTCAAGGTCAGCTTGCTCTGTATAGAGAATTATAGTCTAAACCTTGTCTCCAAAATGTATGTGTGTGTGTGTGTGTGTGTGTAATGAGTTTTATTTTACCCTTTTTGATACTTATAACTTTTCTTTACTTATTGCTGTGGCTAGAGCTTCTAACATAGTGCTGAGTAGAATCAATTAGACCACTGGTTCTCAACCTTCCTAACGCCAAGACACTTTAATACAGCTCATACTGTAGTGCCCCCAAAACCATAAAATTATTTTGTTGCTACTTCACAGCTGAAATTTTGCAACTGTTACAAATTGTAATGTAAATATCTGATATGCAGGATATCTGATATGTGACCCCTGTGAGAGGATCATTTAACCCCCAAACAGCATTAGACCTTTTTACACTTTCAGAGGGATTTTTTTCAATGTTTTTTAATTGATAGGGATGTTAGTTATAGTGATATATTGTGGTGGGGGGTTGTTTTGTGTTGAAGTAGATACCTGTTGTCAGACTGGGAAAGACTTACTTCTTAATTTGATAAAAGTATAAAATATTTTAAATCAAGAATAGGTGTTGAATTTAGAGTTTCTTCCGATAGTCATGGCAGTTCTCCTTACTCTAGAAGCCACACAGGTACATCATGGCTTAGCTTAACCTTGTATCTGTTGTTCAGCAAAGACTTGGGTTTATACTTTGCATGTCTTGTAATGTTTTATAACCATGTTGTGTTAGAGTCATACTGACCTCATAAAAAGAAAAGAGTTAGCAAGGGACTTCTGCTTTGTGATAGTTTTATGTGTCAACTTGGCTGGATCAAGGTTCCCAGTCCAAATCATTTACTCAAACAGAAACCAAGGTGTTGGTTGAAAGGTATTTTGAAAATATGATTACTGCTTATAATTGGTTGGCTTCACGTAAAGGGGATCATATCAGGTCGTCTTAGCCAACTTGATTCTGGGGATTAAAAGCCTTAAGAGCACAGGCAGAAGGACCCTGATGTGGAGAATAAGTTCTCTCACCTTCCGGGCAGCCTGCTGTACAGATTCCAAGCTTGCCTCACAAGCCCCAACCACAGAGGCCAATGGCTAGAAATGAATCTGCTCAAAATGTTTGTCTTGAACTAGTTGTATTTCTCTACGCTCCTCTTTGCTTTTTTTTCCCTTTCTTTTCTCTTTTTCTTGTGAGGGGTGAGGGGTTTAGGCAGGGTCTCACTGTATAGATCTGGCTGTCCTGGAACTCACAGAGATCCACCTGCCTCAGCCTTCTGAGTGCTGGGGTTAAAGGACTGTACCACTATGCCCAGCTGTCAACCCTCTTTTCTAAAAGAAAACCAAGAATTTAGTAACAGTGGCATTTTTTCCTTTCTGACTTGTTTTGTAGAATTCACCAGTGAAGCAGTCTAAGCGCAGGACTTAGACTAGTCACAAAATTCCTTTCAAACTATGAATCCTGATTCTCAAATTGAGATACAGTGACTCAGATTGCTATTTCTTTTAGCATAACCTTTAGCCACTGTTTCTCAAGGCATTAGGCCTTTACATCAAACATGCTAGCCCTGAGCGTCTAACCACCCCCTTTTCAATGCCTGTGATGCCTTTTGCAGCACACGATCATGGCAGTTTCCTTTCTTTTTATTTTATTTTATTTTATTTTTTGGTTTTTTTGAGACAGGGTTTCTCTGTGTAGCTTTGCGCCTTTCCTGGAACTCACTTGGTAGCCCAGGCTGGCCTCGAACTCACAGAGATCCGCCTGCCTCTGCCTCCCGAGTGCTGGGATTAAAGGCGTGCGCCACCACCACCCGGCAGCAGTTTCCTTTCTTGATCAGCCTTGAAGCTGACTAATTTCGTTAGTGTCTTGAAAGACGCAAGTTTTGTTTTGTTTCTTTTTTTCTATCTCATTAAAATTTTACCATTCTCTTCTGCTGTTATTTTTCTGTCTTTTTGTTATTGTTTTTATAGCCTCTCATTGTAGCCTCAATTGGCCTGGAGCTTCCGTGTAGATCAAGCTGGCCTCAGACCTGCAACGCTCCCCGTGTGTCTCCTGGCTGCTGTCCTCAGGCCTGGGCTGCTGTGTCCGGTGTTTTGTTTTCTTTTTCCTGTTTCTGTTGTTGCTGCTGCTTATTTGTTTTCATATCTTCTTTTAAAATACCTGTATTTGTCTTTATCTTATGTGTATGAATGTCTTGCCTCCTTGTATGTATGTACACCAGTTGTGTTCTTGACCCATGAAGAGGTCAGAAGTAGGTGTCATATGCCCTGGAACTGGAGTTAGGAATGGTGGTGAGCCACCCTATGGGTGTTGGGAATTGGACCATGGTCCTCTGAAAGCAGTAAGGTGCTCTTAACCACTGGGCCATCACCCCACCCTCTTTTCTATCTTAAGATCTAGTTTTTGGTATTTAGAGTTCCCTTTTATTTAAAAAAAAAAAAAAAGGTTAAAGCTATACATTTACCTCCAATCGTAGCATTAGTTGCACCTTTCAGATCTTGGTAGTCCCTGATTTTCATCTTCTTTTCGAAGAATTCTCATGTTACCATGTTTTCGTAAAGCTGGTGTTATTTAGAGGTGTGCAGTGGGATTTCCTGATAGCTGCCTTGTTTTTGTGTTATTGTTAATCTGTTGAAATCAGTCCAGGTTCCAGTGACTCTTCCCCGTCAGCAGCTGGTGGCCTAATAGCCTTCCTTCTCCCTGTGGCTCTGCTTTCTCCCCCTGCTCTGAAGTAGATACTCTGGCTTCTTCCATAATGCACACTGCCAGTTCCATGGCGTTTTCTAGCTGCTTTTGCCTATAACTCTCAACTTTCCAAGGCCCAGTTGTAAGACACCCTGTGAGATGGTCTAAGGAGAGGGGTGTGGAGGGTGATTGGGAGGGGACACAGAAACTGTAGAAGATGAGAAACAAGGCTGAATTTGTTTTCAAGGCAAAAGGAACATTATTTTTTCTGTGTCATGGCTGTGACATAATTCAGTGTCAATTGGTTAACAGGACACTTTCTCTCAGGTGTGGGAAGGGATGAAATTTGAGGATCTCTAAATAACCAAAAACTGGATCTTAAGATAGAAAGTCAAATTCTGCACTTTGGTCATTGAGGTCTGTGAATACGTAAGTGCTTTATGGCATGGCAGATTTGGTCATCATTTGATCATCACAAACTCTTATATTACCGTTGATTTTTGTTGTTGTTGTTGTTGTTGTTGTTGTTGTTAGTTTATTTTATCAATTGTTGAAGTAATTTGTCTAATTTTGTACTGTGGGACTGGGTTTGTCTGTTTCTTCTAAAGACTGTCAAATTTTGCTTTCACCTTCTGAAGCTGTTTTTAGGTTCATATAAATTGGTTTGTGTTTATCTCCTGGATAATTTGACCAAGCTTTTCTTTTTTCGAAGACTTTTCCATTTTGTTTTTATGTATATGTGTTTCTGTGGGTGTCTGAGCACATGTGAGTGCAGGTGTGTGTGGAGGCCAGAAGGGGGTGTCGGATCCCCTGGAGCTAGAGTTGCAGGCCGCTCATTCAGGTTTCTGGAAACCAAACTCCAGTCCTCTTTGAGAGCAGGAAGTGCTTTAACTCATGAGCCATCTCTCCAGCCCTCTGACCCTTTTTATTTTTATTTTTATTTTTTTGGATGAAATATTTTCCTTTATGAATCCTTGAATTAAAAGCTTCGGTGTCCACAGGGGTAGCGACAGTCTTTTTGTCCAGTATATTTACCATCATATAACTTTATTTTTAACTTGAATTCAAAGTGTAATCTGCAAGTTGAAGGCTTGAGTTTTATAATAAGCATTAACGCTGGAAAAGGTCAAAAGGAAACTTCATCAGCAAACAGATTATAACCCACAGGCCATTCTTGTCAGTGCTACAGCTCTGACTTAGAGTACAGAGCTGACAGACCTGTAACCCAGGGCCCAGAGCAGCTATGGGCGTGAAATGGTCACATCAGCCAGATGGCGAATGGATGGAGCGATGACTGTCTGCAAATTTAAAAGCTTCATCTTAGAGAGGTTTACGTAGAATGTCACATCCAAATCAGACATGCCAGTGTGCCATAAAGCTCTACCTTCACAGAGATGGCTGTTAGCAGAGGTCAGAAGATACGTGTTAAAGAGGCCACAAAGTGGGTTCTGTAATGGTAGACTTTAGTCCTGGGAACAAGAGCTAACCTCTGGACTCTGAGGCACACAGAGGTGTGTTTTGTGTGTAAGTTGTACCTATTGATGAAATGCAGGCCCAGTGTTCATGGCGTAGGGGCTTACATGTAAAGCTCTTAGTGTCTCCCCTTTGCTTGGACACACCCTGTAACTGGAGGATGATGACTCTAATCTGATAGGAATTACATGTTGATTTCGTAATACTTTTCAAAGTCTATGTGCTGTTCAGACTGTTAATGCCTCTCTAAGAATCCTGTATTACCCAGCAGCACAATTTGTTATGGTATTTTTTCCACTCAGAGATCAATTTCTTTTATCTCACATGTTCCCAAAATAGTAGATAAAAGAGTCCCTTTTATGCATACATCAATAAACAGCTTACTGATCAAAACCCAGCCATCATTTTTTCCCTTGCTAAATCAGAGGGAAATCTTGCCAAAAAGTGAATCCTGGTTTGCTCACTGCACTTGAGACTTATCTCCCACAAAATCAGTAAGAGTGGAAGGCAATCCAGGCAATGTACATTCATGGCAACTTGGAACAGACTCTGCAGTCTCGCTGACAGCAGAATTCAAAGCTTTCCAGTTGCACTGAGGTGTGAGCAATTTGAGCCTGGTTTTATTTTTAATACTGTAAACAAATAGTAAAAAGTACCGTATACTGATTAAGTGGTGTTATGAGCAAACATGTATTTTCACTCTGTACTTGAGACAGGTTTGAGACAGAGTTCAAATAAGGAATGGAGTGAGCCAGAAGTGTAGATGGCATGGTGGCTCCCATAAAATTAGACTACATTTTTACTACTGTTTATAGGAAACATACTCTTTGGCACACGCATCCTATAGACCAGCGGCAACAGAACCCCATGGTTTAAAGTAGACTGCATGTAGATGCCTAGGAACATCCCCCAAACTGAAAGCAGTTGGAAAGATAAGTACCAAGAACCTAAGCAGGTCCTTGTATTAAAAGTGTTGAAGAAAGTGGTTTTACAATCTGTGTTATTAAAATATGATATTCTAAAGGAAACTCTTGCATGTTTTGTTCTAGTATTATTCACTCGCTTTAGAGGCAGGGTCCTTATAGCCCAGGCTGGCCTGGAAATAACTTTGTAGCCCAGGCTGGCCTTAGCCTCACGGAGTTCCTCCTGTCTCAGCCTCCCAAGGGTTGAGGTTTCTGTTGAGTGCTACCACACACAGCCTTATAGTAAATCCTTCTGGGGAGATTTTGTGGGGTTTACCACTGTGATGTACAGGTACACACAATGTAAAAAAGCCACTTTTCAGTTTGTGTTCTAAGAGTTTACATATTTGGTAAAATTAAGTTTACTCCTTTTTCCTTAAGTTGTTTTGCCTTGGAAGATTAAAGGTAATTTTTCCTACAAAATTTCACATTGTGACTTAAAAAAATATTTGCCCAATTAGCAAGAATTGGTATACTATGTTGGCAAGCACCTTTGAACTTTTTTATACTTTCGCTCTGTTTCGTGAGCTGGTCAGGGTTAATCTCCATCAGCTGGGGCTGAGGACCAGTTACCATGGAGGAGGCTGGTATAACCATAAAAAACCCAATGAAGTCTAAGAATGCTGAGAAAGGGGGAAAATAATTTTTAAAAAAGCAGTGTATTTACATATATTTTCAAGTATGAATCTTTGTGTCATCTCCCCCACCCCCATGTGTGTGTGTATGTGTGTATGTGGTGTGTGTGTGTATATGTGTGTGTATGTATGTCTGTATGTGTGTGTGTATGTGGTGTGTATATGTGTGTATATGTGTGTATGTATGTATGTGTATGTATGTATGTTTGTATGTGTGTGTATGTGTGTGTGTGTGTACAGACGAGAAATCCAATCAGGCATCTTCCTCAGTCACTTTCCACCTCTTTTTGAGAGACAGAATATCTCTCTGAACCTGAAACTCTCACACAGATTAAACAAACCCCAGGAATCCACCATCTCCACCTGGGTAGCACTGGGATTACAGACTTGCACCACCACACCAAGCTTTTAGCATAGTTGTTGGGGAATCTGAACCCACTTGATTGGCTGTGTCAAAGGAGATCTAAAGCATCCCGTGCCTGGGGTAGGCATCATAGTAGCAGCATCAGTACCATGCTGCTGTTACTTCCTGGGATGGAGAAGGATTCTCTACAGTTCCAATGAGGCTTTGTGAAGAAGGGAGTGGAATAGTCTGGTTTTGAAAAGCAGAAATTCTTGCTGAGGAGGCCCTGTCTCTCTGTGTTTGCTGTTCTAGACGCTGCTCCTTGTAATAAGTGTGATAGCTGTGGCGGCTGCAGTGATTCCTTGGATTATAATTCCCTTGGTCCCACTCGCCATCATCTTCTTGTTTCTCCGGAGATATTTCTTAGAAACGTCAAGGGATGTCAAGCGCCTGGAGTCCACAAGTGAGTACTGAGAGTCTTGGGTGGGTATGGTAAATGCACCAAGCTTCCAGAAGAACTGGGGGTTGGGGATTTAGCTCAGTGGTAGAGCGCTTGCCTAGCAAGTGCAGGGCCCTGGGTTCCGTCCTCAGCTCCAGAAAAAAAAAAAAAGAACTGTAATTAACAGTTCTTCTTAATTAGAAGATCCACGAAATTCTACAGACTGATTGTGCTCCAACAGTTCTCACCTGGTTAGCATTCGTTCAGCGATTGAACGTGGTTATTACAACCAACAGGGATCATTGTGGCCCTTATTATATCATGTAGAGCAGGTGACTTCCCAAGTGTGACTTTGCAGCTTACCCTGAGAAAGAGGTAGATGCCCTGTGTAGACTAATACTCCCGAGGAAGGGACTCTCCTCTGTTGCTCATGACATACCTCCTCACATACGCAGAGGAGACACACAAGAAGTGTTTTCTGAGAAATAAAGTATTTCAGCATGGGTCGGAACTAACTTAGAAAGAAAGTAATCAGGGAAGTTTTCTTTCCTTGAAAGCTCTGGAAGTGACAAAGGAAGGAACAGATTAAAGGAGAGTGAGGAGGGGTGCCACACTACTTGTGTGCTGGAAGCCATGGTCTTGAAGAGCACGGTTTGTGCTCATCATTGATAATGGGTTGTGGGTGTTGACCCTTTGGAACTGTAAGCATGGGCACTTATTTTAGTGTCAGTGCTGATTGTGGGCAGCACTTTGTGGAAGGCTGCACAGACTCATCTACTTTGGAGAGCAGCAGCAGGAGAAGCAGTCAAAAACACGGTTAGTCTATTGCTCCCTTTAACCTCCTCGTTTGGGGGTAAGAAAGGAAATGTTTTATGATTAATCACTATTCTGTAGGTAACCACCGAAAATGAACTGATCAGGAGCCTGTCTCATTATGAATGCATGAGCATATTTCATTATTATTAAAATTAAAAGCCATATACACAGAATTCTTGCTTCTAAATATATATAAGGACAATAGCCAAAAAATAAATAAAGAAGGAAGATACTTGTAATCTTTTAAAAATTATTTATTTATGTAGATATGTGCATGTCTATACGTGTGTGTTCTTGGAGGCCAGAAGAGGGTGTTGGGTCCCTTGAAACTATAGTTACAGACGGTTGTGAGCTGCAAGATGTAGGTGCCGGAAGCCAAACTTGTGTCCTGGATGAGGAGCAGGCAGTCTTAACCACTGAGCCATCAGCCCCCAAAAGGAAGATATTGGTCCCGGAAAATGTCCATGATGAATAATTGCTACGAGAATTTAAAGCCAGCTCAACTTTCTGAAAGCCGAGCCAGGAAGTGTTGAATACTGTGGTTATAAGTTCATCGGGACAAAGGACTTTCTTTTCTCATGACCTAACGTGTGTGTTTAAATAAACTCTAAAGAGACATTAGTCATAACTATGTAAAGCAGGTGACACTTCATAAAAGCTATTGAAAAATGGCCAGCCATCAGAACCAGGGAAGTTGCTGTGAGCCCCACGTTGTGATGTGTTTCAGGGGGAGGTGGTGTGCAGCGTGCTGATGTGTCCTGCTACAGTGATGGGGCTCAGAGAAGTCAGAGAGTGAAGGCATTGCTGAGCGACCTCCTTAGTGCATTTCCCTGTCTTTCATTCACAAGCCTTGTTGCAAAGGAAGCTGTGAACATATTCAGAGAAAGGCTGGCCATCCCAAAAGCATCACCTTGACTTAGACTTTTGTTGGTGGCAAGAGCCACTGAGCCTTTTTCTTCCAGTTCCATATAGGACTTCCCGTCTTGGTGCCCAAGACATACCTTGATATGGTTTTGACCTAGAAATTCTCATACCTTTGTCTGGGTCCCTGCTGGACTCTTAGGGTTTGCAGCACCCTAGCTGGCTGCAACAGTAAGCTTAAAGATAACCAGATGAACCGTTTCTTGTTAGCCATTTGGGTGAGGGTCGATGTTACAGTTCCACTGTTTCTATCAAGCACCGGTTGATGGTGTCTGTGTGGCCAATGCCACGGTCAAAAGAAGCTACCTGTTTGCCGTGACAAGAAGGCATAAACCTGTCTCATTCTTGAGCTTCAGGAGGTTTTTAGAGCCCTAGATTTTATTTTTAGATTATGCTCGCTAACTGCCTCTGGAACTATTGATGGGTTTAGTGAGAGTTTATCATACTGTTTTTATTTTTTTATTTATTTAATTTTTTGCAAAAGCAAACATTGCGATGGCCACTGGTAGAGAATCGCATAAAACCACAACAGTACTTGGATGCCTATCTCAAGTTGACACTGTCATTTAGTAATGCCTAGATTGTGAGGGCATATGCCATTTCTGTCAGGGTGCTGTGATCCATTAGTGTCTGCCATGGGCACCAGCTAGCCAAGTGTTAACCTTTGATATGTATTTTCAAAACATAGTTCCTGGAGTCTGCTCTTTTAATGAGTCCCATGTCAGATCCTCATTGTTCAACTTGAGATGCTTAATAAGAAGCCCAGTAAAGGAGATTCCTATTAGACATTAGCTGAGTAAGATTTGAGAGTTTTCTGTGTGACGGAGTCTAGAAAAAAATACATCCAGTGATACATGGAATACTTAATTCAGATTGTCTTTCTTTTGAGACACTGGCTCAGATTAAAGGTACATTGGAAGTAAGACAGTTATGTATAGTGCTCTGAGTACCTCCAATGCATTCTTCCCTTTGTGAAGGCCATTAATATCTGCCCTGTAGGGTTCTTATTGCCTGAGGTAATGCTTGGAAGTCCTTGCTGGCCACTACCAAAAGCAATACTAGAATTTTGTACACAAGGAAATAAAAAACAGTAGTGACGTGTCTTCCATAGCACTTAATGACATCCTGAAGGTGTCGTGGCAGGGCAGGAATGTGGCCTGCAGCTGTCTTCTGTGAGTGTTCCCTGAGAAGAAACATAATCCCTTAGGTTGTGTCCCAGAGAGCCCTCGGGGTCTTGGAACATGCCACAGTATTATGAAATGTGGGGTTCTATCTGCCTGAAATTGCTGAGGAATGCCACCAGTGTCATAGTCTATTTCAGGATATTCTTGCACTGATGTGGAACAAGACAAGATGACCTCCATAATGTGGCATGCTAGTTAGTTGTCTTTGCAATGCCCTTAGTTTACCCAGCTGACACCCAGCATGGCCCTGAGCAGATAAGCAGGGCACTGAAGAAACAGGACCACTGTTTGATGGTACAGGTTCCTGCCCTCCTCACGAGCTCTTGGGGTAGGATGTTGAGGTGGCTGGGTGGGTGAGGGTGCTTGCCTGATCTGTGTTTGATTGCCCTCCTTTCCCATCCTGGAATCCACGCAAAGGTGGAAGCAAACCAGCCCCATGAAATCGGCCTCTGACCTCCACGGGCATGCCATGGGACATACGTGCCATCTCCACTCCAACAATTTCTTTTTTAAAAAGACCTCCTGGGCTACATTTAAGTACAGAAGTTTCTTGGGGCACTTTTAAATTGACCTTGAGTTTTCTGGTGCTCAAGGCTGAAGTGATACCTACGTTCTAAAGTAGATCTGTCCTTAACCTCAGCTATTGAGACCCAGTGGTGACGTTGATCTAACAAGAAACAGTGAGGATGGGCAGGCTGACACATTACTTTAGTGACCTTCCCTGGTAGCCACCACCTCTTACAGCATCAGCTGTGATTAAAGAGTTTTCATGTCATGGTATCACTTATCCCAGAAATGAGGGCACAGTGTCTCTAGACTCTCCATAGACTCTGGCATTCTCCTGGTACCGTAATAAGCCTGGGATTTACAGGGTAGTCATCTATGCAGATACTCTGTTTGCAGAATGACAATTCCATGGCAGGTGGGATGTTCTCTGAGGCCTACAGAAAAGGCTGCTGTGAGCCTGAGCTCAATCCACTTAGGTTCCCTTATCCATCTTTAAGGAGTAGACATGTAGTCAGTACACTGAAGAAGGGGAATAGCGTGGATGCGAGAGCGAGAACGTGAAACTGCAGGCACCTTCAGAACCGTTCGCCCCCAATTACCCAGGGTTCTTCAGACAGTACAGTCCTGGTTGGCAGGGGTCTGTTCAGAGAACGTTTCCTTTCGGAAAGGAATATCAGACGGGAAGACTTCTATTGGGTAGTGTCCACAGTCAGGTAGCCTGATCAGGAAAGAGCCTCAGGGAGAAACAGGGGTCACACGCTCAGTGAAGAGGCTGCCCATCTCCCCTGGCCCCAGTGTTTTGTCTTTGGAAATGTATTCCTTCCTTGACTACCGCCAGTGAACTCTGACTTACAAGAAGATTCTCTGTCCCGGTGCATGTGTATCCCAACATACACCTCACCACCAATCCATGCAGCACTTGTGTGCACAGTACACATGCCACTGGGAGACAGAGCGGTCACACAGACAGGCACAGGGATGCCCCAAAGAATAAGCATACATTTTCTCTTGATTGTTTCCCCTCATTTTATAAGCTCCATGCAGCAAGCTATAAAATGAGTTTCATATCCCCCAAACCCTCCATGCTTTATCTACAGACACATGGCAATGATTTGTCAGTATCCTCACTTGAAAAGCATAAACAAGGGCTTGAGGTGGACCTCAGCTGATAGAGTTCTTATCTGGCACTCACTAAGCCATAGGTTCAATACCCAACACCATAAAACTGAGCGTGGTGGTGCACACCTGTAATCGCTGTCCTCTGGAGGTTGAGGCAGGAGGGCCCTAAGTTCAGGGTCATCTTCAGCTATCGAGTATGTTTGCTGTCAGCCCTTTGAAGACAGTTTGCTGGGTCAGGGGCTCCTGATCTACTCTAGCCCCCAGTACAGTCTTATCCACGGTGTAGAACGAGCCTGCCAGGGAAGCATCCTTGCTTAACAGTGGGCAGCCCACATGCCATGACTACCCTGGTGGTCATGATGCAGGATTCTGGAAACACAAAACCCATTGCAGGACATTGTTCCCCATAGTCAAAGACGGACAAAGGAGAATTTGTCCTTTAAATTCTGGTACAATGATGAAGCCACTTAGACTGCAATGAGAGTCTGGGAAAGTAAGGACAGTGACACATGCCACACTAACCTCCGCCTTGAGAATAAGTTTCCGAGTGGGCAGTCAGAAAGACTGACGCTGAAGTCCAGGCCAGCCCAGAGAGATCCCATCTGGGTCAGTGGTGTGGGCACAAGTGCCGTGTGACACCCAGACACATGTGACTGTACAGGACTATTCTCACACTCGTGGGAAGAGGAAGCTTCTCTTGGATGCACAGAGGAGACCCTGCCCATTTGGCTTACTTGTTGGCTGGCTGGCTGGCTGTGTCGGGTACCCTTTTAGTAATTTGGAAATGATAGTCATATGCCAGCCCTTAAAATAACAGTCTAAGATGGGGAAAGTTGCATACATATCTTGTTTTAATGTTCTATAAGTCCTCTAATGAAATTATTTTTTAGAACACTACTGGCCAAAATTAAAATAATCAGTGAAAAGTAATTTCTTCCCAAAGAAACAGCTGGGAAGTATAGGAAAGAAAAGACCTGGAAGGATGGGCTAGTGAAGGGAACTAGATTTGACTTTGGTCAAGGGTGTGCCGAACAGAAGCACTCATTCCCATCTTTAAAATGAGGCTCCGTTGACCAGGGTTTGAGGGTGGGTGAACAGGGTCTTCTGCAGGCTTCTGGTAGTGCTTTGAGTAGAGACCTAGAGCCCTTTAGGAAGCCCCGAGAATCCTGCTTGGTGATGGCGTCTGCACTATGGAGCATGGGAGGCCGTGGGAGGCTGTGCATCCAGCCCCACTGAGCTTCCTGTTCTCTGTCCATCCCTGATTCTGCAGCACGGAGTCCCGTCTTCTCCCACTTATCGTCTTCCCTCCAGGGACTCTGGACCATCCGGTCATACAGAGCTGAGGAGAGGTTCCAGGAGCTGTTTGATGCGCACCAGGACTTGCATTCAGGTCTGTACATTTCTGGAAGTGATTTCAAAAGCTGGCAGCTGCCGTTCCCTTGGGCTTGATGCCTGTAGGCGATTGGCTTTGTTGGCCCGCACCTCTGCTTGCTCCTGGACTCATGCCTTCTCCATCTGCTCTTAGGCTCTGAACCCTCTCAGAATCTCTCCCATGTCTGGCTTTCTTCTGATTGGCTTGCTCAATCCTTCTACCTCGGTGCCCTGTGGCTCCCTGTCGGTTTAGGGCCTCAGTCAGCAGACCTATTTTCCAAAAGGCCCCCTGGCAAACGCTTCCTTCAGTGAGCTCTATCTTGTCCCTGCTGTGATATCTTCCTTTGTTGCTGTAAGCAGGAGGCGAGTGCCAGCAGTACATCAGCATGGGCTGTGGCTGGGCTCCAGGAAAGCTTGATTTCACAGACACGTGATGGACCGACCCTTCTTGGGCCATGGGCCATAGGTGGCTAACCATTTAATTGATGGACACAGGGCAACAGATATGACTGACGGCTGCTGCCCACTTACTGTTCTTTATGTTTGTGTGAGTTCTTTCCTCCCAGAAGTTTCGAACTCCCTTCAGGTCTGTAAAATCTGCCCCACCTTTATTGTGTTTTGATGACTCAAGGGCACTCTAGAAACTACATGAGGTTCCTTTTAGCACACCAGTCATTTAGATACAGCCCCTAAGCTGTGTCCCATCCCCAACCCCAGTGTGTGCAGAACGCTCAAGTAAGAAAAGTATTGGAGGCAAATTGGGAGCTGTGTCCTTTGCTCCAGAACTGGGAACAGTCAACCTATATGCTGGTGGGCTTCATATTGTAGCCTAGTACTTCCAGAAATAGAAGACCATTTTTCCGTATTTATTATGAGTATATATACACCTGCTTTGTTACCTCTTAGTTGTATCTTTCAGTTCCTTGTTTTTTTCTTTTCTTTTTTGCAAATCCTCTGTACTGTTTGGGGTATGTGTTGAACATTGCTTTGCATTTCCTGACTTTCTAGAAATGCTGAGTGTGCGGCCTTGCTGCCCTGCTCTGTCTCGGCGTCTCAGTGCCCACCACACTCACGCAGTTAATGGGGTTTTTGTACTTGCTCACCGTGCTTGTTCTGGCTCTCAAATCCAGAGGCTTGGTTCTTGTTTCTGACAACATCGAGATGGTTTGCCGTGCGTCTGGACGCCATCTGTGCCATTTTTGTCATCGTTGTTGCCTTCGGGTCCCTGATTCTGGCAAAGAGTAAGTGCAGATGTGAATAACTATTTATGGTATGATTACAATTTATAGCTGTGTTTACAGTTATTAAATTAAACTCTTGCCACCTTGTCTAATGGCACATTCTGTGTGGTTCTAATAAAGTGTGTTAAAGCTTTTACAACATGTCAGGGTGGGTAGGATCATGCAGTACGATCCGACGAGAGAGTCTGGGTAAGTTCTTTTTATCTTTGTTAGGATGAGCTGAGGTCTGTACGATGGCATTCTGAAGATCTCTGATCTGGTAGCCAGGAGATGAGAACCAAGTTTACTGTTAGCATTTTGTCCAGAGTAGGGCTCTATATTTGAGCCTTGGGACTTCTTGGTTTGTTGATGTTCCTATGCACATGGGTGTGAGAGATACCCAGCATGCTCACTGCCAGGTGGGTACCAGAGGAGCAGGTGTTGGCACCTGCGGCATGAATTCACCATGCCTAACCCTCTACGGTGACACCATTGAGTTACAGTGTTTATTAATAGAACAATGGGAGTCATATTTTACTTTCAAAAGCATTGACTCCTATAGCACATCATCTTGTCTGCAGTGGTTTCCAACTGTGGTTACATGGGGCATAGACAGTGGGATTATGTAACAGGCTTTAAACCATAATGAGTCTGAATAATAACATTACACTTCACACATACAACGCCCTTTCTCAAATGTGTGTCAATACTACTGAGATTAATAAACTCATCTAAATAGTCTTTCAGCATTCATAATGGGCGTTTAAAATTGTATCATGATCTCAGTCAATACATAGAAATGTAAAGATGACTTTTGTTGTATACAACTCGTTGGATCCTCTTGGTAAGGTAGCAGGCTCGGATTACCGTTGAGGCTGACTGTCCTCTCTCCTTCCTCCTCGAAAAGCTTTGGATGCTGGGCAAGTTGGCTTGGCCTTATCCTATGCCCTCACACTCATGGGGATGTTCCAGTGGTCTGTGCGACAAAGTGCCGAAGTGGAGAATATGGTAATGTTTATCTGAGAGTTTTCAGCCTTTTAAAGTCCCCTTTGCCATTCAATGACATAAAAGCAATTCTTATGTAAAATATTAAAACTGTTATTTTTGCATCGTAGCTAACGGAGTTTTGTTATTTTTTTTAAGGTCTCGCTTCCATCTGCTTAATGTTAATGTAAAATAAAATGTATACATCTTTTTCTCTGTCTCATGTATGCTATGTCAGCAGGTTTTAGATTCATCACAAGCTGTCTTCAAATGTAATAAATGCCTCTGTAGGAGGGAAGTTCTGAAATCCAAGAGAGGATATAGGCTAATTTCTCAGAGGCCTGTTTATTTTTGTTTCTTAATGGATAACTCCTCGTTCTTGGTAAAAGAAGAATTCAGTATTTTGAGACTGTTTGTTTAATTAATAGCTCTCCCCACTCCCCCATTCCTACGCGCTCATCACCAGCCTTAGCATCTCCCAGGAGTGGAGTAGAAGGCAGGAGGCCCCAGGATTACTGCTGTTTGTTCCTGGTGGCCAAGCTCCCATCTCTAAAGTGCTTTTCAAAGGTAGCAGGTCATGGCAATAGCAGAAGGTTTAGTCAGCACGAGAATTGCTTTCTCTTCAAAATATTTATTCCTGTTAATGAGATAAACAGTGAACATGGGATACCTCCATTTCTCTTCTCTCACACAATAGAAATTGTTACTGTGAGACTTGAAGATGTATGAGGTAACTGGTCTAAAATGACTGGCCATTCTGTAGCAAGAGGTTGTTGAGTGGTGGTTATAAACTCTTGGTTTAAATTTTTTTCTTTTTTTTGTGTTTGTGGAAGGTGCACGTGTGTGTGTGTGTGTGTGTGTGTGTGTGTGTGTGTGTGTGTGTGTATTGTGCGTGTTGCATGTGCAACTGCCTAGCCAGTGAACCCTGCCATCCGTCTCCACCCCACTAACACTTGGGTGACAGATCAATGCTGCCATGCTTAGATTTTTGTTTACAGAGGTGCTGGGATCCAAACCCAGGTCTTCACGTTTGCATAGCAGTCGGTTTACCCGCTCAGCCATCTCTTCAGCCCCTCCTCTTGCTTTTCACTTAGTGTTATAAGGTTGAAGGGATTGGCTATAATAAGTGAAGGTGTCAGATGGTGGTGAGCGAAATTGTAAGTCATCAGGGTCCTCAATAGTCTTGGTAGATGTAAAGACCCGAACGGGCCTTGCCCAGCTCTGTGTAGGTGAGATACCTCCACAAGCAAGCTCCTGGTTCCTGACTCATGTGGATGCCTTTTCTCTTTCAGATGATTTCTGTGGAGAGGGTGATTGAATACACAGACCTAGAAAAGGAGGCGCCTTGGGAGTACCAGAAACGCCCACCCCCAGGCTGGCCCCACGAAGGGGTGATCGTGTTTGACAATATGAACTTCACCTACAGCTTAGATGGGCCTGTGGTACTCAAGCACCTGACTGCACTCATCAAATCCAGAGAAAAGGTTGGTTTAAACCATCTTGCTCCCCTAGAGTTTCCACTGACGAGCAAGGCCACATCTGCATGCTAACTTCCTGCTGAGTCTGTCAGCAGTCAGTCCAGGAGTGTGTAGATAAGTCTTTGGAGATGGAACATGTGATGGGAAAGTATTCTCTTTTAAAAATAATCCCCACTTATTAACTTTTTCAGTTATTCTGAAGTATTATATAATAGCTTTGATTTTTTTTTATCAAAAACATTCTCATTGTTTGAAGAAGAACCTAGTCTTTCCTGGCATTTAACCTGCCTAGAGTTAAATATACTTGAGAGTTAATGTATCTGGTCTAACGAGTCAATAATTATCTAATCCGATGTCATCCCTGGATCCTTGTCACTGAGCCATCCCTGTCTCCTTCCTTCCTGTTGCTTTTATTCCTCTGTTGAGTCCAATGCTTTTCCCATCTTCCACTCCAGCCCTCCTCTCCTTACCCGGCACGCTAGTCCCTTTCCTTGGTTTTTCTTGCTTTCCTCCCAGATATGTCCAACCCCTGACCCATGGGCCGCATGAGGTCCAGGGTAGCTGTGAACACAGACCATCAGAAAATCATACGTTCACTGAAAGCTTGGATGTGCTTCTTTTTTGCAGTTTTTCTCTTGTAACTCAGTTGTGCCTTGCAGATGACGTTGTCCTGTGTCGGTGTCAACAGGTTGGACACCTGCTTCCCTTTTCTCCGTTACCTCCCACAGCTGACGGATTTGTGCTCCCCTGTTGCCTCCTGTCCTGGGCAAGCTGTTGCTGTTGTGATACAGGCCCAGACTACTCTGGTAGAACCGTAAGGCCAGTTCTCAGCCACCCATGGCACCCAACCACAGCTTGGAGGCCAGAGCTCAGGCTGAAGAGACTCAGGCAGAGTAGATTAAAGAGACTCAGAACCTGCTGGGGAGTGTGGAGGGTATGGACTGATCTGCCAGCAAATGCACCTACTTCAGTGGCTCTTACACTCATGGTCTGGTGCCCTGGGCCAGGACCAGAGCAGACTCGTGGGCAGACCAGACCATAGCAAACCAGGCAATAAGAAGCACTGTGCCCACATGCGGCTCCAGCCTTGGCTCCCTGCACAGGAAGGCACCCCCCACACGGTGTCCTTGGCTGTACTCTCGGTGGGCACCTGCAGTCCCAGCCTTGGCTGTCCTTTCCTGCCGCTGGCCGATGCGTGCGCCTTGACTTCTGTAGCACAGAGCCTTTAGCTGTTCTTTCTTTCTCCTAGAAATCAGCCCACGACCCCTGTAGCCCCTCCCTCCCCAGATGCTCAGTTGATAACAAACTGCTGCGGCCTTGCGGCTCCTTCCCCACCCTTGCAGATGAAAGATAAGTCTGGGGTCCTACCTAGTGCCTGCCTCCATTGTTACCGTTGGCAGGCAGGCAGGCCAGGTCAAGGGGCATGAGACTTACTCACCCTCTCCACCATGGGAAGGTGGAAGCGTTAGCGGCTCCTTTGTTCCTATGGACCTGAAGAGTCTGTCCTTTCCCTTCAGGACCAGCATTATGCTTTATATAGCCGCTACTCCGCTAATGCTCTCTTATTTCAGAGGCTCCCCAAGGCTGAAGTCTGTAACTTCTGAGTCTATATCTCTCCCATTAAGTTCTTCTGAGGTTAACTTATAACCCTTTTCATTCATGTAAACTGTCTGCCTCAGTGGAAGTCTCTTCTCTCAGACCTCTTCTAGATGCTTTAAGATAGTGTTTTTGTTGTACATATGTCGATGTAGAATCATTCACAGTGACCAAAAGGTGGGAGCAGCCTGAGTATCCATCGAGGGTAGGTGAAGTGTGCTGCAGACGGTGTTCAGTCTTAAAAGGGAAGGGAGGAAATTCCAACACATTCTATAACACGGATGTACCCTGAGGGCATTACGCTGAGCAAAAGAAGCCACAGAAGCACATATTTGTGGTTCATACACGAACCCACTGTACCACCTGGAGTTGTCCAGTTCATAGAAACATGAAGGAGGGTGTCTCCAGAGCCTGGGACAGAGGGGAGCATGAAATGAGGAGGGCTGTGATGGGCACAGGAGTTCTTGTATTACAGACGAAGAAGAGCTCTGGATGTGGATGACAATGACGTTGCACACCAGTGTAAATATAGTTAACGCTACTGACCTGTGTGCTTAAAATAGTTATGGTGGAGAATTTTATGTTATCTTCCCACAATTTAGAAAGTGTATAAAATAGTTAAGAATGATGGTTAATCTAGTTGTCAATGTGATGAGATTTATAGTCACCTGGGAGACAGGCCTCTAGGCATGCCTGTGGTG
>CABHPH010147828.1:0-19455 GCA_902168325.1 Peromyscus nudipes | reverse complement strand
AGAGAGAGAGAGAGAGAGAGAGAGAGAGAGAGAGCTGGTTTTCCTCTCCCAGAGTGCTACAGTGTGGAAACAAGAAAGATTGAGGAAGGAAGAGCTGGGGAGGACAGACAGACCCTACCCTCCTTATGTTGGATGGTTTTGAGGTTGGGAAACATTCTTCTCTTCTTGGACTTCAAGATGATCCCCTTCTGAGTTTTACTAGCTGGCCTTCTGACAGGCTGTTTACTGAGCAGAGCCAGAGGGCACAGAACATCCCTGCGTCATCAACTCCTCCTGATCCCCTTCCCCAAGGTACAGGCTAGCACCTAGGGAGCACCACCTAAGACCTATCCCTCTGAGAGGGTGCTCCAGAATCCCTCTCCACTCACAAACAAGAGGTAATCTAAAGGGACTGGAGGTACTGTGTGGGCACTTTCTGCTGACTGGAATTTTCAGTGCTCAGGTTTCTGGCTGGTGTTTGAACAAACACAGTGTGGTGTTATTTCTGGAGGTTCAATTCTTTCCCTTAAATATTAAGTCTTTGCATACATTTTATAAAGGCCTGCTTTCCTAAAGAGCTGGGAGGATTTACTGAAGACCTCTAATTAATCCTCACATGGTTTATTGTGTCATTTGTCTTTGGTTACCCTAAGATGTAGAGCTACAGGGTTTCGGCCTCCTTTTTGGAAAGGGAAGAGCAGAGCACGCCAGGAGGAGATCTGTCTTACCTTGGTCACACAACAGTAGGGGATGTCATGGGTGGATCTGGGTCTTATTGCTCCTTCACCAGCCTCAGCCCCTATGGGCTTCTTCCAAGGCATAGTTTCATCTCAGCGATGACTTGGGTACTTTATACTTTACAGGACTGGGAGGCTGTGGTGTGACCTGGGGTTCCTCCTCTGTCAGTAAGTCAGGGTAGTGAGGGACAAAAGCCTTAGAAAACTTTGTCCTCCATGATTTTGTAGTCTACTTGGGAAAATTGGCCTATATCTGGGCAAAGGTAAATGGCTGGGTGTAAGTTCTAAACAGAAGCTCAATACAAGAGAAGTCAAAAGGCTGACCTTATTAATCGACCATTGATCTGCACTGATAATAAGAGCTATCAGTATTCCAAGAAAGGAGCATTAGAATTGAGCTTTGAGAGTTGGGGCGGAATCTTTTTGGGTAGGCAGAGGAGATGAAGGGTTCCAGTTGCTAGAGAAACTCACTGTGGCATACGCTGGAAATGTCATGGTTTGCACGATTCTGTGGGGCCGCTTCTCTTGCAGTCTGGAAATCCTATCTATCTGAGTTAACTACATTAAACATGTATGGCCCAGAAGAAGTTGGTCCAAGCCCCAATCACAGGTCTCTGAAATACTGGGCATCTCATTAGGCATCAAAAAAGTTACCTGGCCTTCTACCCACTCTCAGGTGTAATCCACACACAAGAGGAAAAACATTACTCAATGTCAGAGAGCCTATCCACTTCATATCCAAAAATTTGAACAAGGATGTGGGGAAAGCAGGTAAATTTCAAGAGAACATGAGAAAAATCTTCTTATATTTTAGAATCAGATTCTCTTAAGAGAGAGCTTTGATTTTCCTCCATTTCCTATTTCTCCACTCAAATGTTCCTCTTGGGGTTTACTTGGAGCCGGCAAAATGCCAAAGCCCTTAGGCATTTAGCATTGAGCAGAAGATTTTTCAGTCTTAAGATTCTTGAGCATGCCCATGTACATAACCTCTTGTCTCCTCTTCTCTTCCTCTTTTAATAAAACATATGCTGTAGCAGTCACAAAGGAGGAGACCACAAAAAAGCAGGAGGGGGTGGGGAGTGGTACTGCCCGCAGCTGTACCACGAGGTACTGTGATTGTTCAGCAGAGCAAGGAAGGGGAGAGGCATAGTGTCAGCCTGGGCAGCACCAAGGGAAGTCTAAGGCTGCTGCTTTCTACCAGGAGAAGGCTCCAGCCAGCTAGCTATGCACACTTGCTCCAGGAACCAGCCTCTCTCCCAGAGCAAAGATCAGGAAGAGCATAGGTCCTGTGAAAGGACTGGCTGCACAGCGATCTTGGTCTTCTCTTGGTTTGAAGCGTCATGCAGGCTGCATGTCACTGCACGAATGGCTCCATTCCTAGAATACAGAAAGCTTCCACTGGGCAAGAGAAGAGAATGACTTGCCACAATGCGCACCGTGACTTGTGTGAGGTCTGGAGGAAATTCTCTAGGAGCCCAGTCTCTTTTTGGACTTTGGTCCAGGACTGCAATCGGGGACCAGATCTTCAGAGACATTAACTCTTTCTTGAAGCGCCTAGCCTTAACTATGCTGTTATCCTTGTGTCTGCCAGCACCCTTGTGCTAATGACCATGTAGCTGGACTAAGAGCGGGGCTCTTCTCTCTTCACTTGCAGAGGCGTCCACTGCCATTTTGGGGCACATGATGTGTAGTTCATAGTTTTGGAGGAAGCCCTGCTCTGTTTCGGAGGGAAGGGGAAGAAGGCTCAGTTATGCAGGCTGCAGTGGACTAGCCTTCTCTGAACATGCTGGTGCAGGTTGGTCCTCTTTAAATTATCACTCTGTTAGACAGAGGGAGGTAGAACCACAGCCAGTGATCTTCAATGGCTAATCCAGTCCCATCATTTATTTTTCTAAAACTCACTTGCAATGCTAAAACACCTGAATTGCTGGACTGGGTAAAGTGAGGAACTATTACAAGCAAAATCTACCCACGAACTCTACAGGTAGCCCAGGAGCTCTGGAAATGTGTGTTGGGATCATAAAATGCACCTTGGATTGGAAAGATTTACTTTTTAAAAAACGATATAAGGGACTAGGTGTATAAGTAAGTGCTTGCCTAGCATGCCCAAAGTCCTGGTATTTATCTCTGGCATCACATAAACCAGGCATGGTGATACACACCTGGTAATCCTACTACTTAGGAGGTGGAGGCAGGAGGAAGAGAAGTTCAAGGTCGTCCTCAACTGTATAGAGAGTAAGAGGCCTGCAAGAAATATAGGAGATGCTGCTTCAAAGGGGAAAAAAAAACCACCCCACATGCACACAATGAAAGCAATGTAAAAGTATGACTAGTTTTACACCTATTTTAGATTAAAATGATATGCTGGGTTAAATAGCCTCCTGTTAGTTCTGCTCATTTCTTTTTTAGTTTTTAAGACAGGTACCAGAAATTTAAATTTATCTGTGGTAGACGTTGCCTTTCTTTTAGACTGTGCTGGCCAGGCCCTGCAGAGAAGTGGCTGGTTAATGGGAGAAAAAAAGGGCAAAGCTTGAGACAGGAGGAGCCAGAGACATAAAAAGAGAATGTGGAGGGTGAGGTCAAGAGCAGCCCAGAGGGAGCCTCTGGGCATGGATTTCTGAAACTTAAAAGCAAGGAACACAAATAGCTTACATGGCCTATATTTATTTGAGGAGGGACCTAGCTAACTGTGACTCAGCCCACTGGAAGCATTTACAAATCAATGCAACTCTCAGCTCACATGCCCAGAGTGAGTTGGGGAGAGGCCTTATGGTTCCACCCATTTTCTTTTTCTTCCTTTTTTCTCTTAAAGTGGTGTTGGTAGAAATAACTGAGTGAATGACCCTCAGGGTCCCTTCCAAAGCATCCCCTTTTCTCTTATCTCTACTACCATAAGACCTCCCTTCCCATGAGTTTTTCAATTTTCAAATTTTAGTGTGGTAGGGAGAAAGAAGAGCCACCACTATGTTTTAAAGATTATTTACCAAATTATCAATTAAAATGGGAAGACAGGAGGATCAAATTTTTTTGTTGTTTGCAGATTGGAATACTATAACCCCTTCATCATTCTTACGCTATTATTGTTAGTCATTAAGATAAGGTTTGGTTTGGTTAAAAAAAAAAAAAAAAAAAAAAAAAGGGTTTGGACATGCCTAGAACTTGTGATATTTACTTAGCCTTCTATCATTTTTGAAAATATTTTCCCAAGCTGTATTTCACCTGATTCACACAACACTCCTGAGGGGCAATTATTGTCTCCCTCCTATGTTTTCCATGATCTATCTCCAAATTACCCTTATGACTCTGTTTTCTAATCCTCCTCTTTATATGCTATTTATTCAGTCTTGCTTGCAGTTCTTAAATATGAACCACGAGAAAGAGGCATTACTACCTCTCACAGGCTTGTCTCAGCACCTATAAGCACAACTGTGTTTCCTCTCTTAGTTCTCAATGAGAAATAGGGCAGAGTACCAGATATAGCTCCAGTACATTGTAGACATTCAGCAAGTGTTATGCCCATTTCCTGCTAAAGATCTCCGAATTGATACCCTCATGGTTTGAGTATCCCAAACTAGACTCGTAGTCATTTCTTTCCCCCAATACCTGCTTCAGCAAATGACACAATCAGACCTCCAGAAACACCATAAAGAAATGTGAGATTGGGCTTAATGGAACACATCTGTAATCCTGGCACTGGGGAGGGGCGGAAAGCAGAAGGGACAATGAAAATCCAAGGCCAACCTCTTCTACACAGTGAGCTCCAGGCTAGCCAAGACTAGCAAGACTCTGCTTCACAAAACAAAGGCTTGGGAGATGCTTCATTGGGTAAGAGAGCTTGCTTTGCAGACTTGAGGACCCGAGTTCAAATCCCCAGCACCCATGTGAAAAACAAACAGCCAAAACCAACCCAGCATAGCTGCAAGTGTTTGTCAATGCAGTATTGGGGAATGGAGACAGGCAGATATGGAGGGCTCACACACCAGCCAGCCCATCTGAAGTGACAAGCTTCTGGTTGAGTGAGAGCCCCTGTCTCAAGGCAGCAAGGCAGGGAGCCATCCAGGAAGATATTAGACATCCTATTCTGTGCCTCTGCATCTGAACACATGGGCCTGCAAATCCCTACACTAACATGTACCTACAACACCATACACACAACAACAACAGATAACCAAAACAAAACAAAACCAAAAAGATGAGCTATACTGGCCCTTTACTTTCTTTCCCACTGTTCCCCACTCTCATCCAACCAATCAGCAACCCTGGAAAAGGTGTTTCTAGTGATTTCTAGAAGGCTTGTACTCCTTGTCACCGCCCCCCCCCCCCTCCCGCTTCCATTCTCTGAAGTCAGACACTCCTCTCTTCTTGCCTGGACCGTCCTACATTTGCTTTTCCTGTTTCCTGCCTGGAGGGCTAGCCAGGTCTGCTTCCTCCTTGAAGTCAGAGTGAGATTTCAAAATGGTAAATTTGATTACGCCTCTCCTCTCATTGCAGTTCTCCTGTGGCTCCCCATGAGCACCAGTATGAAATCCAAATTTCTTAGCCTGACAAACAGAGCTCCTTCGTGAGCCGGTCCTCAGCCTCTCTGTGTCCCCATTCCTCTAACCCTTTGCACCGCAGCCTGCAGTGAAGCCCTGGCCCTCTGGCCCTTAGCTGTACCGTGGTGTTTTCCGGCAGCAGCCTCCCTCTGCTGTCCTAGTCTCTGCTTCCTGAGGGGTTACTGAGATTCAAGACTCTGTAAACATTATCTCCTCTGCGAAGGCTTCTCGGAGACTCTGGGACAGAATTAATTGCCTCTTTCTCTATCCTCCTACACTTCTTGCTCAAATCTTCTCCCTCACTATATTCACAACAATGTAATGATTTGTTTATGTGGCTCGGGCAGTGGGGTTGAGATTGGGTTCTAAGACACAGTTCTTAGGAAGTACTGAATACAGGGAGCATGTTATTGGAAAACAAGCCCTGCTCCCTAGCATAAGAGATTGAGCAGAGGCCAGCAGTCACCAAAACCTTGTCATCTAGGCGCTTCTATTCTGGAGGGAAAAATGTAGCACTATGGCTCTTATAGGCATTGCTGATAATGGCTAACACTTTTATAGCATGAATGGGTCAGGTCCTGCATTGAAGACTTTCTATGCATCAATTTGTTTACTTATCATAGTGATTCTATACACTAACTTCATCCTTTCCATCTTATATAAGATTAACTGGAATTTCAGAGAAGTGAAACAACTAGGGTTAGAGAGAGGGCTCTGTGGTCAAGAGTGTGTGCTGCTCTTCCAGGGGGCCTGAGCTCAGTTCCCAGCACCCATGTTGGGCAGCTCACAACTGCTTGTAACTCCAGCTCTAGAGGGTCTAACACTGCCTTCTGGCCTCTCTGAGCATCTGCACACACATGACACACATGTACAAAGGCAAACACATGGGTACACATAAATAAAAAATACAAATAAATATGTTTAAGAGAGAGAGGGGAAAAAAACTACTAGTTCAAGGTCACACAGCTAGTATGTCTGGGAGCTCATATTCCACAAAGTTTAGGTCCTGAGTCCATAGATTTCAGTATGGTCTTCAAAAAATAATCATACAAGCAAGTAAATAAGTGGGACAGTTTCAGATAGTGATAATAGAAAAGAAAAAATAGGATATTGTAGACTGGGGTAGTGTTCAGGGAAGGACTTTTACAGCAGGTAGCATTTAATTTGAGGTGTGACTTGTCCTGAGAAAGGTAGATAGGGATGCATCTGGATGGAGGATAGGGGTGAATCTGGGCATCAAAAGAGGGAACAAGGGTACCTGAAGCTCCTGTTGATGTGGTCCAACCCTCACCCTGGAAGCGCCAGATTCAGTCTAGACAATCTTGGGAGTAGTGAATAGTCCAGATGCTTCCAACCTCCCCTCCACCAGCCCATTGGTTTCTCTTGTTCTTCCAGGTGAAGACATGGCTCATAAGGTGTACAGCTTGCTGCTCTTGACAAGCGTAGAAAGAGAGGACACATGAACACGCACACGCACGCACGCACGCACGCACGCACCATGGCTTTGATGAACCACTTTCTTTTACTTCTCTCCTGTGAACCAAGTGTCACTCAGAGCCTTAGTAAAGTGACAGGCACAGCAAAGGCTGGAGACAACCCAGAGGTATGCGCAAAAGGGAAAACGCAAATTATTTTTTAACGAGATGAAAAGTGAATTGGACTAGAGAGAGAAATGGGAATTTGATCAAGGAGGGGCATGCAGAGGGGAAGGCAGCATATGAGATGTTCACAGATTGCTGAGTGGCAGCCTGGTCGTGATTTCCGTCTTCACGTACATCCATACCATATATCTATGTATTTGCTTGTTTCCCCCACTCCCCTTTGGGACATTTTTATAACTAAAAGTTTAAGAAACGATTTGGAGAGCAGGTAAAAAAAAAAAACTTAGCTGGAACAGGTTCATAACTATTTTAAGATATATCTTAAAATGGTAAAAAAATGAACTGGACTCATTTTGGGTTGTAATATCTCACTTAATTTTTATTCTTAACTTATGAAGTGAGTGCCATTCCTATTTTGTAGACCAAAACCAGTAAAGTGCAAAGGACCTACTCAGGTTCTAATTATTGCACCAGGTTTTCTGACTTTCATGCTGAGAAGCTCTGAGAGCCATCGGGAGAAGAGAGGCCACCAAGTTCTGGGTCAGACCAGCTTCAGTCCTGTTTTGGTTACTGGCCAGCTGTGTGACATCAACTTGTTTATATAACTTTTATGAAGCTACAAGTATCTCCATCTAACAAAATGGAAACAATAACATCTCCTGAGCATTAGAGACAATGAATGAAAAATACCCACAAAGTACTTGCCTCAAAATAGGCATTCAGAAAATGGTCGCTGCTGTTTCTGTGTCTCCAAATATGAGTGCTTGCAAAATGCTAGCTTCCACAGAGGGCAAAGTTGGGACCCAGACATAGCCAATGAGAGCCAGTACTACCTTCACCTTCTTTTGGGGGCAGTGAATCAGGTATTCTCTAAGAATCATTCCCAAGTACCAACTCCCAAGCTATTGCTTTCCAGGCACTTTCTCCTCTAATCATGTGACAAACCATCTCAAATGGGTTATTTTCTGTTTACAATTGAAGTTCCCAGAGATTAAATAACCCATCCAAAGCCTCCCAGTTTGGATGAGGCAGAATTCTTGACCCTAAATCTATCAGATGCAAAAGCCATTTGCTCAAATATTAGACTCTGCAATATATCCTTGTCCCATGTTGTGTCCTAGGAAAAGGGTGCCTCAGTGGTCACAGTAAGAGGAGCTACTCAAATGTCCAAGCTGATGTTTCATGAGTGGGACAGAAGCATTCTTAGACTCTGAAAAGATTCCTAGGAGCAGGCCACCAGGGCTGATGTATGGTAAAAATACAACCTAAATGAGAACACTTGGGGGTGCAAAAGCAGGCAAAACAAACCAAAACAGAAACCCAGACAAAAACTCGAAAGAGTTTCTAGTGCAGAGCTTTACACATCCGTGCAATTAGTACAGCAGACTGAAAATTTCAAGTGTCACCATTTCTGAATACAGGTGTGTTACAGTTTTTCAAAAGATCAAGGCTTTGAAAACAAAATTAGAGATGAGTATCCTTAGGCTTGGAGGAAAGGTTTCCTGAACTACACAAGGTTTTTAACCTTTTGGGAAAGCAAGAGACTTTCATTAATAAACCTTCATCTAGAATCCTAATACAGCCAACACATGTGGAAGGCTCTAGTTGGAACAGACCTAGGTGCCTGGAGCTGGATCATCCCACGCTTTTTTCCTCAGTCAAGAGTTCTGCCCAAGGCACCTCCTTGGACTTTTAAAAGCTCCTTGAAAAACACACTGAGAAGCATGCACTATAGAAATCCTTCAAAAAGCAAGACTTGCCATTTGTTTAAAATAATAGGTGACATATTAAAATTGATCATAAAATGTAAGACCTTTGCCAACTCAGACACATCTGTGACATTCAGTGAGACTAGGACAAATTACTGCTCTCCCTTATTCTCAATGATTGAAAATGCATGAAATTCAATGTCTATGAATAAACACCTGCTGTGTGCCAGGAACTGTACCAGACACTAACTACGATACATGTGCAATCTCCTTTTATTCCAACCCCCTCTCCCCTGTGGAGTGCATCTCACTGTTCTCAATTTGAAAACGAGAAGAATCGAGTAAGGAGAGTTGCTTGACACTGATCTGAGATCTCGCCAGTGGGAGAATAATGGTACTGGGAATTTTCATTTGTTTGTTTTTAGACGAGGTCTCAGTGTGTGATTCTGGCTGGCCTGACTTGGAATTTGTTAAGTAGACTAGGGTGGGTCTCAAAGAGATTCTCCCAAGTCTCGGCTTCCCCAAGTGCTAAGATTAAAGGTATGCCTGGCACCCCCACCATGCCTGGCAGTGTTGGGATATTAAGGGTGGGTAGAGTGGATTAGCATGTCTGACTAACCCCTGAAGATTCTATATCAGATGGAAACAATATTAGCCTACCTCGAAGTTTCTTAGTGGAGACCAACATGCTTCAGTTGTGAGGTTGGGCTTCACCTCTTTGTTTTCACAAGGCTTTCCTATCCTCACAGACCCATGCTGTGGGTCCCCTTCCTTGGCCTTTCCGTTCTTGACCGTCTAGCTCAGGGGCAGCCTGTTCATCAGGGTCAAGGCCCAGTGGCAGCCATGGTTTGAGGGTATCCACCTCCGTTCCTCTCTTGGGGGCTTCGTGCAGGGTGTAACATCCTGAGCTGGAAGTAGTCTGGCTGTGAGCAAAGACTCCAGTGAAGCTTCAGCCTTGAGAGTTGAGTTACTTCGAGAGTGTGGGGTGTGGATCCAGAGAAGTCCTCCCAATCCCCTTGAGGTATAGAAACGCCTAGGCGGTAGATAACAACTGCAGGGGCCGCTTATTTCTGCCTCCCCTTCGCTGTATCTGGCCACTTAGCATACTATAAATATGTTGTCAGACAAGGAACGGGCGCAGGTGATGAGCAGCGTTCCTGTGGGTGATAGGTCCTCAGAGGCTTCCTGAGCTCCGTGCCTCTTCCACAATCTTTTCCCTTTGGGATTTGAGACTCAGGAATCACAGAATAAGGTCAGCATCCTCCTGAAGCCTCCGGGCTCTGGAGACCCCTAGAGGCAAAAGCTTGTGTTACAAGCCCCCCCTGGCCTCCAAGCTGAGAAGGTTCTTGTCTAGAGGTGGCTGGCTTTATATAAAGTACACTTCTGGTAAGCTCCCAAGGCATAGCCCGGCACGCATGCGTGCGCGTGTGTGCGTGAGTTTAGAGGAGTGGGAAAGGCTGGCTACATTTGTAGAAGCAATCCTGTCCAGAACTAAGCCGATTAGGTCCGGTCCCTTCTCTGCCTGCCTGAGCCACGCTTCTTTGTGCCCAATAGGCAGCATCTCTCTCAGCCCCTGCTGAGCCCCTTGGCAACCCGGAGGCTGCCACTTTTGGCAACTCCCTACCACCTCCATCAAGAAGATAGTTTCCCTGGGGCCCCTTCACACCTCGCAGTATCCTGATCAACTCATTTGTACTGAAGTATTAATGACTAATAATGTTTTAATGTGCTGCCCTCCCAATTAACACTGGAGCATTTCAAGAGAGAAATTCACGGATTTTAATCCAAGTGAAAGTCCCATGTTTCCCCCTTTTCAGAAATATTACAAGCCCCTCAATGTGCAGAATAGACAGTGGCCTGGATAACAGCCACTTCTAGCAACATTAGAAGGCATTGTATAGAAGTTTGCAAAAAATTGTTCAACAGAGGCCTTCTCCAATGCATACTCCTTAAAGATAACACCTATCTACATAATCCTCATCAGAAGAAGAAAGCTGGTGGTGTCTCGATATTAAAAAAAAAACTAGATGCTTAATGAGTTTTCATTCATTCATGGGAAAGACCTTAGTCATTGAGAAGAGAGGTTCAGGTACCACTAAATGGAGTACACATCTTTGGCAGCCTGTTAGGGCATGATCATGTGTTCTTGCCCACTTATTCTACCGCACAAGCCTCAGTGCATGCAACTATAAAACGGATGTAGCCCAGAATTGCTTGGGGGCATGAAATATTGCAGAATTACCACCTATAATGGCTAGTGTTTGAAGAATGCCCACTCTGTGACAGTCCTGTTCCTAATCTTACTTTTATTCTTATGATTTCCCCCACTATCTTAAGCTTCCAGTGCAGAGCAGCATGCAAATGCTGTATTTATTGATCACTCAGAATATTCACCAGCAGTCCAGCCTCCTAGGCGTGGTTGGTTTGGTAATGAACTGGATTTCTTTCCAGATGATGGCACCGTATGAGATTTTTTTTTTTGCCCTCTGCTTGGTTTCTTTAAATGTATCTCACAAATGCAGTGAGTGAAATGGATTTGGCAGTGAGTTAGAAAGACTTAATGCATTTTGGAAAGGAAAAAAAAGCCATAACAAAACCTGGTTTGTTTTTGTGATATATGGTTCATGTGATATGACAAAAATCCATTTTTATGCTTCGGAAAATTGGCTAATTTTAAAACAGTTGACACATGCCATATGCATATAGAGTAATGATAGATTTTGCGCAGGCAAACAACAGAAGAGCACGGGGCCAGAATATCTGCTGGGACTTTCATCAGTTAAATTCTTAGTTTATGGCAAACCTGCCCTGCATAAGAGTGAGGAGGGACATAGAAAATGGACTCATGGTGGCCTCAGGTGCTTGAGTCAGACATTTGGCTATAAAAATACCATCTACCAAGAGTGGAACACAGACACTGTATTTTCATAAACTGAGTGAGTAGAGAGAGGAAGCTACCTACACAGCAAGCTTTATGTGCCAGACATTGAACAGTTCTTAAAGCTATTAGCTGGAAAGCTATTAGCTGGAAAGGGGGTGCAAATGATGAAAGGGACAAGGGACGTGAAATGGGTTACAACCCGTGATTTGGGTTTCTGAGCTTTTCCTGGTCATTTCTCTTGTTGGAAACATGTACAGTGTTTGGCTCCTAGACACTACTTTAAATGTGCTGTGAGGTCCTCCTGTAAGTAGTTCTTCATAAATCTGTGCATCAGTTAGAAGAAGCCCAGCCCCTTATGGACTGATGCTGTGCAGTCTGGTCTGCTGGACTCAAAGCATTTTATTTTATTTTATTTCATTTTATATATTTCAAGACATGATTTAATTAGTGAGTGCAGAAAAAAAAAAACAAGGCAGAGAGCTTAGAGGTTTATGGTCAAGTCTTCAGGACTCAGCAGTTTGACATTCTAATCCTGTTATTTCTCACCTTAAACTGAACAGAATCAGCAGTCGGATTTCCTTCTTCCCATAACTCATTAGTTATTACATTTTCTTTCCTTTTGCCCTTATTTCCCATCCTTTGCTTTGTGTGCCTCTTTACTCTGGTCCTCCACTGCACCCTCTCTCCCTCCTCAGGATACCATAAAACAAACAAGGCCAATGTCTTGATGGTTCATTTGTGACTAGACCAAGCAGAAGAGAAATTTTCCCTGACTCATCTTGCCTTCCAGAATAAGTCCCTTGTCCTCTGGTGGACCTGACCACAAAGGCGGGCAACTACAGTCAATGCCCCACAGTGATATAAAGGGGAGGGGCCAAGCCGTGCACTGCCTCCCTTCTCAGTCACAGACAAAGCCCTCTGCAGACAGGAGTTGTCTATCAGCGTAGCCCCTCCTTCCTGGCACACTATCAGTCACTGGGAAGACTTCTTTATTCACAAAATTAACAGAACAAAACAAACACGGCACAGATCTCACTATCTCACCACACCCATTTTTTATGAAAGTATGACTTGCTGAAAAGTCACCAAGTGTCCTTTCTACAGAGGGTATTCAATATTCAGAACCTCAAATTTATAGAAGTGTAAAATTTGGGAAGGTTTTCCTGTAAGGCAGTGGCTCTCAAATTTTAATGTGCACCCGGGGAGCTTATTAAAATGCAGCATCTCCAGCGCCTTCCCCAAGGACTCTGATTCTCTAGGTCTTACCTGAAATGCAGAAAACTACATTTTAACACGCACATGATGTAAAGACTACACATTGAAAAACACCATTTTAGACTAACTGAATAAAATTATACCCAGACTCTGGTTAATAGACTGAGTGTCCCTCAATTGGTTAATAGGTGTCATATGGGGGAAGGTTTTCTATGATTAGGAAGGTTGGAGGAACACCATTGTGTCCCAAATACACTCAGAGGTTTGCTGTCCATGGGAAAGGAACACGTTTAACTAAACAATTCATACATATATGTATGCATGAACGTATATCTTAAAACTTTCACTTGGTTTATTGCTGAACACCTCTTAAATGTTGAGGAATTTGATATGCAAAGTATTGCCCATAGAGAGTAGGGAACTCCTACAGGACAAGAGTGGTATTGCAAGCCAGCTGTATTACTACTTACTTTAAGGAGGGCCTGTGGAGTTGGGAGATTCACTAGCCATGGAGGATAGCCCACAGTTTGGAGAAGTAGTCATCATTTGTTAAGCATTTGATATTTGCAGGCACCATTCTCTCTTTTTAATTATGCATTAACTCTCTTTATTCTCAGAACAGTCTTATGAGTCAGACTCTTTTGTTATCCCCATTTCACTGAGAGGGGACTAAGACCCTGAAAGGTTAATAGTATGCTAATGATCATGAAGTTACCAAATGGCACAGTGGGACTTGAACATGGGGAGCTCTCTCTGGAAAGCCTATCCTGTTAACTGCTTTATCAGGCAGCTCTTCTGGGAGCAAGATCCTGGAAATTATGGCCAGCAAGGAGTGACAGGTCCTGGTAGACCTAACTTATCCAGGAACCATGATGCTTCAGTCTTTCTGGACAGACTTCTGTAGATGAAGACCTGTGATCATGGCCCTTCATTCATCAGAGAAATTATTATAATGACTATCAAAACCCCAAAAGATTTTGCTGCACTTAAACACAAAATATGCTCAGTAAAACAACCTGACAAGAATGATTCATGGAGGGCAATTAGGTACAGAATCTTATGCCTATGAAATCCCAAACTGGGTTGACGATCTGGCCATCCTGCTGACACCTTGATAAAAACAACAGTAACCTGGCCCTTGTTACCTACTACATTCTCAGTCGCTTCAGGGGGTATTCCTGCATGGCAAATAGAGATGAATTTCCAATGATGGGGTTTCAGAGAAAGGTTTCAACAGTTGTACTTGAGTCTTTGGGAAATCAGCCTTCTTAGCACACCATGGTTACACCCAAGTGATGTGGATCCTCTGTGTCAACAGTTTCACACTCCAGGATGTTGAATCCATACTTTAACAGAAACTGTTTACAGCACATCCACTTGGCTGACTCACCATCAGTTATCAACTCCTAAAGCCCAACTAGAGACATGTGATCTTGTCCTGGCTACTTTTTCTCCCACTGTGAACTTGTTTCTCTGGTCTCTGAGCCCCCTGGCATTAAAGAAACCAAACAGAAACTTCTTCTGTCTCAAATTAAACAGGCACACTTACCCAGATGAGTTCTCATTCTATTTCCCTTTGGATAAATACTCACACATGCCGAACTCAGAGTCAAAAGTGAGGATAGAACTTGCCATTCCTCTCAGCTTTCTATGAAACATAAAGCATCAGCTTACAAGGAGGGGAAAGAAACTTCAGCCTCACAAGAGCTCCCCAACCTCTCCCATGCATGGCCCTATCTTCTTTCTGCTGGTGGAAGGTCAATTTTCTATTTTCCATAATTCATCATTTTAAGTGGTGAAGACTGTGGACTCTGGGTGCTGGGCTAGCCATGGATTTATCACTGTTGATTGGAGCTGAGTGATGGATGTTTGGGGATTAGCAGAATCATTTTGTTAATTTAATATATGTTTGGTTAAATAATTTTAAAAGATTAGAAATCAGTCCATGGATCCTGGAGTAATAGACTCTTAAGCTGTAGTTCCAACAAAGCACTATCATTCTGTTACCTTGGACCAATAATATACATCATAGATTATATATGTGATATATATAATATATATATTTCCTGGAACCAATAGTGTATATATATATATATATATATATATTCTAAGACTTCATTATCTCATTAATAAAGTGGATATAACATCTTCCTCTGAGGGTTATTGTGACAATTAAATTAGATGGTGGGGCAAGTGCAGCACCATGATTAGATCATGTTCGATTAATAATAACTATGACCCTTGTAGTTATTAGTGTCTTTGTAGTTAGTAGCATTTGCTAAGTTCCTTACAGCAAGTACCATGACTTATTCAGCTCTATAGCCATATTCATTCTATATTGTTCAATCCGAGTTTATATAATGAAAACAACAAATACATACTGAGTTCCTTTGAGGTTCCAGGAGCTAGGAAAATAGAAATGAACAAAAAAGATGAAAATAAAATTCCTGCCCCGTTAAAGCTTATATTTTAATGATGGTAGGAAGACAAACAATGAACAGAAGATGTAATACATAATTTTTTTGTTGTTGTTGTTAGAAGGTAATAGATTGTATGGCAACAACATAGCAGAAAAGCCTGGAGCTCTAAAGAGGACTGCAAGATTTTACTATATTCAGGTTGGTTCTCAAAACGGTGACATTTGTACAAAGACTAGAAGTTTGGAAATCATGTGAATATCTGAATTTCCACTGTGGGAGACCCGCTCGACATTCCACTCCCCCAGGGTACTCCTGAGGAGGGCTGAAGTGAGAAATATTTAGATAGAAGGATAGAGGGGAGAGGAACAAACCCAGTATAGCCTTGGGAGGTCCTGGACCTTATCCACAGGCCCCTTACATCTCTCCTAAAGGGCTATTTATAGGAATGTCAAGGAGTGGAGCAAAGACCTCCCCCTAGCTCAGCCAAGTATAGATCCTTCCAATCATCTAGTAACCATGCACATGGTCAAACAATTCTCTAATGCAGCCCTGTCCACATTCCACACAGTGGGAAATTGGTGGATTTTGTCTAATAACAGTCCCATGATGGTCTGTGATGTCTATTTCTCTCATATACTGCCTTTTACCTTCTGAAGTTTTCTCCTTCTATCTCACTACAAGCTCCTTGAGAGCTTAAAGCATGCATTGTATCTTCCATCTCTGTTTACTCACAGAGATCCCGACTTGGTGCTATGTGCAGGTTAAGAAGTCACTCATTGTTTACAGGAAATAAATCCACCTGTATTTCCTGGAAATTATTATTTAAAATTAAAAACTACAGTATATACATTTAGAGTAAAACTTACCCATTCACATATGCTTTTTCAGAATACTCACCTTCTTTATGCTGTGCTTGCTTGATATTTTCAATGAAGCTAACCCAAATCAAAGTGAACACTAACTGTGGAGAAATCTGCAGTTCCAGAGGGTTCTGGCAGAAATGAAGAAGGGCAAAATGTGGGAAGGTGAGGGAGAGACACAAATGATCTTCCTAGACAGCCCTAACACTCACAAAAAGTTTCAGATGTCTTCATGTAGTTCTAAATTGCAGTTGAAACTTGGCTTTAAAGGAAACCATAGTTCTAGGTAGATTTAACCTCAAATCCAAAGAAATCATGGAAGACCATTAGGAAAGAAGCTAATAAGAAGGAAAATTTGGATTTTTTAAAAAATGACATGATCAAAAACATTTTGCTAGTCAGTCAACTGAAATGTGAACTCTGTTAATCAACAAAGCCCTTCAGGTCACTGCATCTGTCAGTAACCAATGTCCCAGCATTGATTCTAGGACATCTCTCCTCTGGCCAAGCCCATGTGTCTTGACTGTCATGGGGAGGTGACAGAATGGTTCATTTGGCTGACATGCTCTTCCATAGAAGAACTACGGTCAACAGTAGCAAATTATCTCTAGGATGGTAAATTGCCTTCAGGCTAGTTACGGATCCAAACAATCAGAGATACTAATCGTTCCTCCTGCACACAGCCCTGCCCTGTCTGATGCTCAGGAATCTTTTGATCTTTTACCTCCAGCAATCATTTCAATATAAATGCTTCTCCACTTGGGAACTAGGGAACATTGATCATTATTTTAAACAGAGGCCTCTCTACATTGAGATGTTTTGTCCTGAAAGAGCCTGATGGAGTAACACATTGTACAGCTGTCACTCTCTAGAGAGACCCTCACAAAAGCAGGTTGTCTATCTCCTGTCTCCTAAGGCAAACTCATGAATAAACCATCTTAACATTAAGTCATGTGCATAAATAATTTAAGATAGGCTTGTGAAGGGAAAAGAAAAGAGAATACTATGTAGGACACTAATCATATCACCAGTGTGCTCTCAGGTGAGATTTGAGATTGTCCTTAGAGTTTGATAACAGGTGTTACATGAGATCCCACTGAACAGAAATCCCATCATGCCTTATTATCCTCTTTCTTGGAACTCAGTTGACAATGGATAGGACTTGGTAAAGCTGAAGCCTACTGACAACGTCCTCATCCCTTGTGTTTTACTAGGCTGCCTCCAAATTAGCACAGCCAAGGCAGGTTCCCTTCAGAAACTAGGTATAGTCCTTAACTCCACCCCTTCAACAGCTCTCAAACCTTCCTATTGACAAGCTGCAAAAGCACCATGGAAAGGATCTTGTTCCTCTCCTTCCTGGTTGTGTCTTCCCTCACTAGACTGAAGTGATGTGACATTTAGAAAATGTCTTTTCAAGTCTATTTACCCATCTGTCGCCGAGAACAGTCTCTGTCCTTCCTTCTTTTTCTCTTCCGCATATATTTCAAGTGCCGCTCTTTCTGCTTGTGTCACAGTTCTCTCATCTCTCTCTCTCTTGTTCTTTGTCAGCCAGCAAAAATCTCCCTCTTCCCGTCTCCAAAACAGCCTACATCCCATCTGCCAAGGTTGGCAGGCTCTGGCGCACTCCCCTCCTTTCTCCCCGGTGGGAGTTGGTAAAGTAAGTCATGGAGATCCCCATTTGAAGCAACTATAGGCAGAATGAACCCTTCTGTTAATTCCTCTTCTCTGATAGGCCTTCATTCCACAGAATGGGAAGCAAACTTTGGCGTCTCAGAATGCCACCTGATCTAGGAATAGGGACAGATGAAAATCTACAGTTAACAAGAACAGACTCTAAGGTCAGATGGCCTGGTTTAAGGCCTGAACTTCACTAGCTCTGTAATCATGACTGAGTCATTTTAAGAGATTGAAGGATCCTCATGTACAGAACATAGATAATCATCCTGTCTTCCTTGTGTGTTATAGTAAGGATTAAATTAAGTAATTCTACGTATCACATTGTTGTCTGGCTCAGAAATACTAGTTGTTCTTAGTATAGCTTCTTAAATTAATGCATTAAAACTTACCATCCCCCTTTTAAGCCAAGAGAATTACTTCAACACCTTCAAAAGGCTCTGGGAGTGTCATTGATTAGGATCCAGAAACCATTGTCCTGCTCAGGAAAGCATTGCTGTGTCCATTGGCTTCTCACTCACAAGACATTACTTTATAAATCCCCAAGTCTTAATGCTAAAAGGCCCTATCAAAACTTGTGTCTTGAGGGAATAAGTGATAATTTGCCCAAAGATTATTTCAAAGGGTCACCAAGCTTGGGCTGGGAAGGATTTTTAGTGACCAACTCTGCTCCTTACTTCTAGTCCTCAGGGGAATGTATTATTTAAGACTACATACAATCCTTGGAAATAACAACGATGAGAAAAAAAAATACAATAGCACCACAGGACTCAATGTGCTATCAGTCCCTTTCAAAATCTTGATCATATGATTCATATGTCTTTTATCCCTCATATATACACAAGACACCCACACTGGACACAGCGAACCTTTGAAAATTTTCAGTCTCACATTTTAAGCTGCATATGCTCAATGATCAGATCTATTTACAAATATCAAATTACTTGCTGTGTTGTAGAAATTAAATATGCCATTCTTGCATTTTCCATAATACATATCATGCTTTAACCTTACATTAAAGAATAAAAGATTACAGTGAAAGACCATATTTCTTTCAAATAGGTTTTAAAGTGGCATCAATCAATTGGAGTAATGAAAATAATGGGAAACAACTTTGGAGTGTGGAGTTCATCTTCACAATAGAGCGATTATGCCAATAATTGCTCTACTATGAGCAGACATAATTGGAGTCTCCTGGAAACTTCATTTCCTCTCATTACTTTCTGTCTTTGAATCCTCAGAATCTTTTTTTTTTAAGATTTATTTATTTATTATGTATACAGAAGAGGGCGCCAGATCTCATTACAGATGGTTGTGAGCCACCATGTGGTTGCTGGGAATTGAACTGAGGACCTCTGGAAGAGCAGTCGGTGCTCTTAACCTCTGAGCCATCTCTCCAGCCCGAATCCTCAGAATCTTTACCAAACTACTAAAGTTAAGACTGCTCTGATTTGAAATTCCTTGAAGATGGATTTTTGCAGTGTAGACAAGGAACACTGGCTTTTTAGTTGACAGCTCCTACTTCTCAGTGTATAGGTGGAGGTCCACTTCGGTGTAGATGAATGGATTTTTCTGTGGTTGGTGAACGGACCTTGAACTTCTGTATTGTTCTGAAAGGAATTATTTGCAGAAATAAAGGTGACACCAGAGAAACCAACTGTAAAAGTTTTCTGTTCCCAAACTCGGTCTGACTTATCCCTCCCAACCCACATTGCTTCGTTTCCTGTGTGTATGTATTGGTTTCTGGAAAGGAAAAGAACCAATATTAGCTCTAGTCTTATTAATAACATCACTCATATCCCTTACGCAACTGATTTTCAACTTATATTACTTACCACTGACCA
>CABHPH010147827.1:21328-43229 GCA_902168325.1 Peromyscus nudipes | reverse complement strand
CACACACACACATACAACACAGCCCAGATCCAGACACTGTCAACTCTTAAATTCTCAAGCCACATTCCAGAGCAGCCCACAGTGCTGGTTTACTGTACGTCTGGGTTGGAAGAGAACACTCCCTAACTGCGTTTCTCAGTAACCCTGTTGCAATCATTCCTCCAGATACAGGCATCATAAAGTAACTTACTTCTCTTTTTAAAAATCTTAAGACTATATTACACCTGGCCTCAGTCTTGGGAACCCGTTATAAAAATGCAGTCTATGTGGTTTATGTTATACCATCGGGCATATTTGGTGAGGAGAAGGGGGTGGGCATCCTGTTCTGGGTCAAGGGCATTGCTCCAGGGTGACATCTGTTTGTGAGTAGCTGGACAGCATTTTCTCATGCTGAAAGACATGTCCTTGTGACCTGCAGCCTGAATGCCCTGCTTATGCTTACTAATTACTTCCAACTCATTCTCAATGTGTCAGTAGAAACCTTCATGCTGCCTCTGAAGGTCTGCTTTTCTCAGAGGAGTGGTCATGACCAGCGTTTGTTTGTCATTTCGTCCCAGATGCCCATTAGTGACCAGCTCAGATCACATCCTCCATTTCCACGGATGCTACAAAATGATCATTATCATTTCCATTTTATAGATGAGGAAAATTAGTTTGGGAGCGGTTGTATCACTGAAGGTCTAGACAGTGAGTGGTACAGTTGGGTGTGAAGCCAGGACTTTTAGGCCCTGAGCTCACGCCCTCTCCATGAGAACTTGTCTCTTCTCAGAGTCTGCTTGCACCATTTACAGTCTTCCTCCTCAGCATCTCGCTTGAATCTGGAACCTCCTACTTCCTGAGCCAACCCCCAGAGACTGAGAAGTTCAATTCAAGTTTATTCAGCTGTAAAGTGAAGGAACTGAAAATTCTCTGGGTCCAGACCTCAGATTCCATTTATCTTAGAGTTTTGCTTCTCATCTTCTGGTCTCATCAATGAGATGAGTGGTGGCCCAGATCAGTGGTGGCTTGTGGCTGTTTGGGTAGGATAATGTTACTTACTAAGCTTAAGTGTCTGGATCTCCAAATATAAAGGAGGTGTATAAAGGATAGCATGCTCTCCAGAGGGCATGCATGGGCTTAGCTAATTAGATGCTGAACTTCACCTTGGAATGTTGTGTAACTTTCTCTGGGAAGAGACTGCATCTATTCACCCCAGATAGGGCGCTAACAGAGCAAACAAATGATTACACTCAAGCCCAGCTTAATGAATCAGTGAGTTTATTGGGGTTACTTACAGAGCGCAGGTGACTCAGGACAACTACATCATCTAAAGCCCACCCCAGCCTGGGCAACTCTCCCGAGAGCTACATCCCTGCTCGGCTTGCTGGCAGCTAGGCTTGGGGATCTGGAGAGAATATGTTTTCTAGCAACTGCTTATTACTTTTAGAACATTAGGGAAGGGTCTTGTGAATACTGTAACTATCAGGAGTTTTCTGAACCTTTTAGATTTATTCGTACGCTTTCTGAGCCCCTAAGCCCTGCTCTGCCCTCCAGGAGTGGATGTTTCAATCTGGAGGAAACGACTATAGGACACTGAGTTCTGAAGTATAGTAACTCTGCCAGTTAACACTCTTAGAAACCTGCAGACAACGGAACGCTGGGTCGGGGCAGGCATGGGTTCCTGAGCTGTGGCTGCACCATTCCACACAGTTCCTTAATTTCTGTGCCTCCCACAGCCGCATCTGCTTTCAGAGCGCGGGTCTCTGCTTACGTGTTAGTCTAGTTTCCCTCACTGCGAGAACGTCAGCGTCCAGCCCGTCCTACTACGCTCACAGTCAAGCACAGACCGCTTCCCTTGGCCTCTAGAGTATGCTGCTAGAATTTGACCCATTCTGAAAAGTACCTCCTGCTGCTACTAAGTACCTTCTGCTGTCCTACTAAGTACCTCCTGGGGTCCTACTAAGTACCTCCTGGGGTCCTATTAAGTATCTCCTGGGATCCTACTAAGCCTCTGGCATTTCACTCACTAGGCTGAAATGGCCCGCAATCACACGTGGTTAACTTGGAAGAGCAGACTTTTAAATTTTTTAATTTCAGGCCCAGCGCCCGACTTAAAGTATGCCTTCCAAGCAATCCTGACGACAGAACATTCTCTCCCCGTACGCAGGAGCCTGAGATCCAGCGTTTCTCTGGTTCCCAGTCTGATCTTCCTTGGTCTGATCCACGAGATAAAGCCGTGCTGGGACAAATTCCAAGATCCAGTTTACTCTGCCTGGAGCCAGCTCCTCAGAGGTAAAATTTTACAGTATTCTATTGAGGCTGTTTTCTTATATTCTCAGTTTTTCTCTCCGTTTCTCCCTCCTCTTCCTCATTCTTTTTAGCTGTTTTTGTTTGTTTGTTTGTTTGTTTGTTTTGTTGTAATTTTGCTGTCTTTGCTTTTTAACATCGGAGGCTATCACTTTTTCGTAACTGACAAAGAGGAAAGAACCCTGGCGTGACTGAAAGCCTGGGACTATTTGATCTCTGCTTGGGCTGCATTTATCAGTATAGCGAATGCGTCAGCTACTTGTTACCTTAGTGAACTGGTCAATTCCACCGGAGTCTTGTCTCGCTTGTCTCGCTTCTTCTCCAAGAACGAAGCGCGCTGACAGCAAAGGGCGAACAAATGAGGATGTTAATTCACCACACGAGAGAATCATAGAAAAACACCAAGTCTGAACTTGCTGGACACTGGGATGCCACCCAGAGGAGTTACTGGTGAGGGTTACAACTCCTAGCTCTAGGTGACAGTGGGGTGCTGAGCAAGAGTGGACCCGGAAGACTGAGTCTGTGGAGCACAGGTCACTGATGAGGGTGGAAATAGCAGAATCGGCACCCAGGGGAGGCTGCAGTGGGATTCGTGAACCTTATTTTACCGATTAGGTCCAGAAAGTCTTCCCGCAATGGATGGGAGCGACTTCTCCCACTGTGTTGGGTGGGGTGAGTATTAAAATCGTTTCTGTACTTCTCTCACTGGTATACTTCTGGTATCATTTCTGGAAACTGGAGTTCATGGAATACATCTCTGAGACAAATTCTTGTTCATTGTGCGTTTTAGCAAAATAATTTTTCAATTTTGTTTATTTTTACGCCTGTGGTGTTTTGTCTGAATGTATTCCTGTGCACCAGTTGCAAACAGTGCTCGCAGAGGTCAGAAGAGGGTGTCAGTCCCATGGGAAGTACAAATGATTGTGAGCCACCCCCTGGGTGCTGGGAACTGAACTTGGCACATGCTCAGGGAAGTGCAGCCAGCCCCTTTAACGGCTCAGCCACCTCTCCAACCCCCAGCATGTTCCCCCCCCCCCAGGATCCCTTGATGGTCAGAGCTCGATTATACAATCTTAAGGCCTTTGCCATAGTCATTAAATTAGTTTACCAGGAAGTTGGGGAGATTGCTTATTGAATAAGAATGCTTGATTTACAAGCATGAGAACTCCACTTTGAATCCCCAGCACCCATAAAAAAGCTAGGCATGACTGCATGTGCCTGTAACTGTCAGCATTTGGAGATGAAGACAGGTGGATCCCGAGGGCTCTGGCCAGGCGGCCTAGCAGAAAAGGTGAGCTTCCAATTTAGTGAGAATCTTGTCTCAAGGAGAGCAAGAAAGAAAGACATTGGCATCCCCCTCTGACCCCACTCCCCCACAGGCATAGGCTCACAGGCACCCACTACAGGCACATGCCCACCCGCCAACAGTAAGACCCACCTGACAGCGTCAAGGTTTGAAAGAGGAAAGCCAGTAGGAAAGGTTTGGCAGATTGGGAGATTGATCAGTGTTTTCCAACAGATAGAGCATATGTTTTTTTTTTTTTTTTAGTTTTTTTTTTTTTTAACTTTTTGTTGATTCTTTGTGAATTTCACATCATGCATCCCCATCCCATTCATCTCCCCACCACTTCACATCTGCCCTTTCAATGCCCCCCAATAAAATAAAATGAAAAGGAAAAGTCTTGGTGTGGAAGCTGTCATGTGACACAGTGCACCCTTCAGTCCATACATCTTTACTTGGAAGTGTCCATTGCAGTGAGTCATTGTCTGGTTTGAGGCCTCTGACTTCTGCTACCCCCTCATTACTGGGACTTTCTGTGGATTTCTTGTTGTAGCCCAGTGTCATGGAGATCCTGCAGCTTCGGATCTGCAGGTCCCACCCCCTTCACATGCTCCAGTGGTTCATAGATTCGATGGACGTTGGGGTGGGCTAACCCATAGCCCTGGTTCTGGGCCTGGGTGATAGCTGGGTTGGCCAGACTGACAACTTTCCCTCACCATCACCAACAGGGTGAACCCCGGCTGGCAGCAAGGAGCCGGGCCCCACTGTCTGTCTGTCATGTGGTGATGTGGGTGAAGGAGAGATGCCTCCTCACCGCTTGCCACCTAATGCAGGCAGAAAAGCTGGTCCCGGGGTCACAAGAGTGGGAGAGCTGGCCCTGCCCCTCACTGGCTGCAGCACTTGGGAGAGCAGGTTCTGCACCTCACCTGGGCAACACGCTAGAGCTGACCCTGCTGGCCCAGGTGCAGGTGAGTTGGCCCTGACGGAGTGAGAGCAGGAGAGACACCCCCCTGCTCCCACTCACCATGTGATGGCATGGGTGAGGGAACGACGCCCCTCCCCACCCCTTGTCACCACCTGTGGCAGGCAGGAGAGCTGGCCCTGCACCTCACCAACTGCAGTGCTCTGGAGAACAGGCCCAGCACTGTTGTGAAATATTATTTTAAGATGTGTTTACATTTGTTTATGCTGTGAGACATTTGTTTAATGATGCAAAGATGTGTTGCATTCTTTTATGTTGCATTTGTTTAACTCGGTGAAGCTGTATTACTTTGCCTGTCTAAAACACCTGGTGGTCTAATAAAGAGCTGAATGGCCAATAGCTAGAGAGGAGAGAGAAATAGGCAGGGCTGCCAGAAAGAGAGAATAAATAGAAGCAGAAATTTGGGGAAAGAAGATCGAGGAGCAAGAGAACAATGAAAAGAGGATACTAGGGGCTGACCACCCAGCCACCCAGCCAGCCACGGAGTAAGAGTGAAGGTAAGATTTACAGAAGTAAGAGAAGGAAAAAGCCCAGAGGCAAAAGGTAGACAGGATAATTTAAGTTAAGGAAAGCTGGCTAGAAACAAGCCAAGCTAAAGCTGGGCATTTATAATTAATAATAAGATTCTGTGTATTTATTTGGGAGCGGGTGACGGGCCCCTACAAAGAGCCAAAAGAGTAAAATAAAACAACCAACAGCACAGCACCTCACCTGGGCAAAACAGTAGAACTGGCGCTGGTGGCGTGGGCGTGGGTGAGCCGCCCCCAGGGGCGTGAGAGTTGGGTGATTTTGAGAATGAGGGAGGCAAAGGACTCCATCCTGCAGAGACACACCTTAAGCTCTGTAAGTAAACAACTCAATGACTTCAGGAACTCCTGGAAACTGACCAGATTCACTCAGGCTCCTTTCCCAAGCATATGTCAGCAGTAAGGACCACTGAGAGATACTCTCAGACAAGCTAAGCTGCCTGGAGGAGGCTCAGACCAACTGGGCTGTCTAGAAAGGACATTTTCCAACCCGTTGAGTGCCTGCAGGTTGTGGTACACACCAGGCTTCCAGATTCCGTGAGATGTCACTCCTCCCGGAGTGGGCTTCGGTGACTCAGGTGTCATAGAGTCATGTCTGAACGTATGAAAAACCACGCACCCATATTTCTGAAAATAATCCCAATAAACTCACTGGTTTAGCAAGTTGGACTTTGATGGTATCCGTACTTGGTGGTTGTCAGTTTTCTATTCAGTGTGAGTAGACACATTCCTCCCCAGGAACAGTGTTACACAATATAGGACAGAAAAAAACAAAAACAAAATAAAACAAAAACTCCTATCACATTAACATAACCTTTAAAAATGCTTCCTAATGAAGACAACTTGAGCTTTTTCTTGGAACCATAACAGAAAGGGGCCACAGTTGAGTTATAGGAGTCTCACTCAGTTACATATACTATAAAGTTCACCAGAATTGGAAAGGATATCTCATGCACTTTAAACAGCGAAGAACATTTGCTTCCATTGGACAAGATGTGGCTACTCCCAGAAGGTCCCTCCCAAAACTTCTTTCAATTTTGATTGAAGCAAAATGAAGAATTACTGAAGCTACTTGTGCAAGTCAATAAAATGCAATTCCTTGCTGACTTTTAAGTTACTAGCTTTGTGGCCTTTGAATTAGAGGCTTTGATCTCAGGCCCGGGTAAAATATCATGCACAGTATGTTTCTAAGAAAAAATTTCAAGCTTTCTTCATTAGTAGGAATTTTAAAAGGTCATTTCTGAGTACTTTTGGTTTCTTACCTCTTATGAAACAAAATCAGCCATTTGATGACTTGATTGGCGGGGGCTGACTTTAATTTTGAAATTAGCTAAAAATCCAACTATGACTTAATGATGCTTTCCTCAAATACAGTTGGAAATGTTTCTCCCATTGTTCAACAGAGAGAGAGTTAGATGCGTGTGCAAAGATTTAGCTACAGGTTTATGGTGTCTGTCTACTATTAGGAGAATTATTAATAGAGGCACATACTAATGCAATAGAATTCTTAGAGGTGCCGGAAAGCATGCTGCAGACAAGTGTTAACAGAGGACATGATCTGCTGACTTAAAATGTGGTTGTACAATAGTGTAGGCAGCATTACATTTTAACTGTCTGTGGATCCCATAACTCCAAGAAGCTGAGCAAGAGTATACATTATCGTCAGCCTCCTGTCTACTCTCTTCTCCTTTCTCCAGCTACTATTAGCAGGTGTGAAATCGGCACATAGCTAGTTTACTCAGGATAGTCTTTGCTCTTCGTCGTTCGCCTATAGAGTTTGAGTTTCCCTCTATTCTGAAAGCTAGGTAAAAAATACGATTCTGAATGTGGAAACAGTCTCCTGGTTTTATGTAAACAAGAAAGCTCCGAGCACAACTGTAAGGTGAGAGTTAGACCGTTTCTTGGTGTTTTGGATGGTCCTTTTACTCATTTCTCATGTTCAGATCATCTCATGCATCCTGGCCTGTAGTAAGCAAACCTTTAAATGTTAGCTGTTATGCTCACGCACAGGCCTTGGGTTTTCACTCTTCTTTGAAGAACCACCTTGAGCCTGGCTAGCCAGTGGTGATTAGGGCAGATGTTGATTCTGCTCTTCTGCAGTCTGTGTTTATCCAGAAAAGCAGACATTACTCCACCAATAAGGCAAAACACAGAGACACCGCCTTGAAGTGGGGGTAGAGAGCACACACTAGGTCTTCAGAAGTATCAGACAAGCTGAACCCTAAGGATGAACTAGAAGTAATTGGAAGTTAGAGGTAGAAATGTGGGAACAGCATTCTAAGCAGGGAACAGCACGTGAGAAAAGCCGTTGGTCAATACTTGACCTGAATTCCCGTAGGTTTTCATAATTCAGAAAAGTTCTATTGTTGGTCATTGGCAATCATGAGGAGCATATGTACACCTCTTCCAAAATGGGCTCCATTCTGTTTTCATCTTTAACTGTTTAGAAACTGGAAGCTTGAGTGTCTTCTGGAACTGTGGTAAGCTTCCTAACACCAAGCGTAGAAATGAGCTGGCAAGATTTCAATTGCATACCTTAACCTTGAACACTTGGCTCTGAGTCCTAACTGGTCCTGGGGGTTGATATACTTATCTCAAAATTATGTTTATAAAAACCTTCAGCTTGCCCCTACAGCGTATACGGATGACTTCGAAGCCCAGTTCAGGGATTTACAAGTATGCTAGTACACTTGCAGGTGCCTGTGATTGGTCCGGGCCCTCTTATCAAGTGTCAGTTAGATCAAATTTTGCAGCAGGCTGGAGTCTCTGAAGGAAAAGTTTAGTGTAAGTTCAGAGGCAGCGGCTGCGGCGGAGCTGCCTTAGGAAACGTTAAAGCCACATCATTTCCCCACACTGGAGCACCACCAGCCTTTCAAGAACACGGTGCATTTTGCCCCCTCTTCCTCCGTGACATCATGTAAGATAATATTCCAAACAAATGCCCAGACGACAGATACTGAATTATTTATAAGGTCAGGCTACTGATGTGAATTACAAGGAAGAAATAACAAGGAAGAAATAATAACGTTGTTGCGACCAATGGAGTAAAGGGACATGGGCAAGAGAGACTGAACAATAGCTCTAGAGATTTCCACCCACAGGAGAGCTGTGCACTGTCACGTGGTGCGCGGAGATCCTTACTTGAGAATAGAAACAACACCTGGGGAATTAGCTTAGTGTATTATTTAACATTTTATTTATAACTTTCCAGCAATTTCTATAGCCAGTATTATTTAGCCACAGATGTCTTCAAAATCAAGATCTCGGGTTCTGACAGCCATGTTTGGTTAAAAACAAACAAAAAACCCCAAAACGATTTCTCGTGCCTCCCTGAGGTTTGACAATTTGGAATCTCCCATGCCTTGCCCCATCACTATTTTTACAACAGGTCTACGGCAGCGGTGGCAGCTGGGGATTTAGAAGCTCTCTTCTAGGGCTCTTTCCAAAACAGTTGTCTGAAGTCTGTCTGTTTCTCAGGACTTGATTATTCTGTCTTTTTGGTTTTGGTTTTGTTTTTCAGATGTGAGTGGCCGAGATAGAATCTGGATTTGAGCCAACAGAAAATCTCTAGAGCTGTCATTTGGTTTGGGGTACAAATTGGCCAAAATTCTTCAGAGGGCCTATCTCTTTTCAGAAACTGATTTCATGGTTAGAGACATGCTTCCTGACCCTTCCATGAAGAATCACTCGAACAAATCCCTCTACTTTGCAAGGATTTAGCAATCCTTTGACTTCTGTGTTTAGCAAAACCATATTTAAATTGTTATAACTTTTAAACCAAACTACAGGTAATTCTGCCCATTCCTAATAAAGTATTAGAAGATATGTAACACAGCTTACAGTGTCTTTCCAGCAAGAAAGCCCCCCCTCCCCTCCTCCTCCTCCTTCTCCTTCTCTTCCTCCTCAATGCTTATGAGCAAATGGCCAAATGAATTTAAGCAACCCAATAAGAGGAGAATCAATCAAAGAATATATGCATGTAGAATGAACTGGGACTATAACATTAAATCATACTTAATATCTCTTTATTATGACTTTTGGGGGCTCCCCTGGCCGTTCCTTGGAGGTCCTCAGAGTAAAGGTTCGTGTATGTTCAAGACCAGCTGCTTCTTCCCCAGGCCTGGCCCTGGGCTGTGCTGCCGATAGTCCCGGAGTAACTGTTTCTTCCTGCTCTACTGCAGTCAGACCATGTCTGTGGCACTGGGAGAGCGGGAGTTGCTTTTCTCTTGGGCACTCTGCCGCAGGCCTGGCACAAGTCCCTCCCTAACGTCCCATGGTAGAGCAGGTTAGGCTGCAATCCGCGGCTGGAAGAGCAGACAGAGCTTAGTGTAGAAGTCCACCCAGCGAGATAAATGCTGGAGAAGGCTGCACTCACAGGCAGGAAGCCTAGTCTAGCCTCTCAGCACCACAGTGCTCATTCTGTTCCCATAAGGCCAGGGTCAGCTCACTCCCACTGCTGGGAATTCTTAGGCTTCTCATTACTCCCCCTCCCCCATCTCGGTGGGGGGCGGGGCACTCATACCCTGAATTCTGTAACTGTCCCCTCCAGTTCCCATTTCCTGTCCTAAGTGATGTCTTTTCCCAGGATATGGCAGTTCACTTATTTTAAGGAAACCCATCTTCTACTCACACTCCTCACTACAGCCCAAAGCCACACAGTCAGCAGTCACAGCTTTAATCCATCTGCACTCTGAAACTGAAGACTTGGTTTAGGAGTGAGAGACCTATGGCTGACATCTTCGGGTCGTGTTAGTTTACTTTGAGGATGTTTCAGAGCCTCACCAGACACAGAATTGGTGATTCACAGTTATATAACCCAACATCCCATTCAGGGGCTGTTTTTTTTTTTTTTTTTTTTTTTTTACTCTGAGAAATCAGTGTCTATTTTCCCCCCTTTTATTAAGAAAACCTTAAATCCTAAATAACATTTTCCCAGTTTCTAGTCATCAAATTCTTTAAAAAAATGTTTTTCAACCAGGACACTTCATTTTGATTGAAACAGCTTGGGTTAAGTGCAATGTGTTCGTAATAATCAAAAGGATACAGATGGAAAAACTGGTGGGGGGTGGGTCATCAGGTCCCTAATGGGGATGACGTCATCAGAAATGGCGCACTAGCTCCCAATAGTGCTCCAGCCTCCTCACACCGACCTGCTCCGCTGGATCCCAGCAACGCAGCTGGGTGGAGATCATCTCTGCTATCCTCAGCTCCAGGAACAGAGCAGTTACCTCCAAAAGAGTGCCTATGCCTCTAGGATTTCACAATTGAAAAATCCTACAGAAGAAACTCAGCTTGGAGTATAGTCCAGAGCAGGACACAGGATCACTCGATGCTGGGGTGAAACCCAACAGTCGGTTTTCATATCCTGTATCTCCGCCTAGCTTTCAATCCCCCTTCAGCTACCCTATTTACACAACAGCGAAGGTCAACGTAGTAGGCCAGCATGGCCTCCACCTTAAATTGTTTCTCTTCCCCTTTCTCTTTACCCTTTTGTTTTTTATGTTTCTTCTCCCAGAAAACACAGTCAGGCTTGGTTGGCAAAGTCTTTGCAGCTCAGTCTCCTGAGAGGTGAGCCTGTCCTAGGCTGTCCCCTCACACTCCCACATTGTCTCCTGAGCGGTGAGCCTGTCCTAGGCTGTCCCCTCGCACTCCTACATGTCTTCCTCCTTTGTTCTTGCTTCAGTCATTCCTTCCTATCTGTGCATCCCTCTCCCCGCCTCCAAGCTAGCAACCTACAAGTGTCATTTGTCCCACTGTGATTCCTTTCTTCTTTTTCTTTTTCTTTTATTCCCACTTGTGTCCACAATAAACAGCACATTAGTACACACGGTACCTTTGGTGTCCCTCATGTTCACAATCAAGAACACATTAGTACACACAGTACCTTTGGTGTCCCTTTACTGTATGGAACAATTGGTACTTAAGGAGTGGCTGTCTTGTAGTCAACTGCCACCCCACTTTGGTTTGGTTTAGTGCTGAGTAGTGACTGTTGTTGCAGACAATACTCAACTCTCAGGGAAGTGTCCCATAGACACTGTTGCCCTTGAACACAGTCTAACAAAAAGAAAATGTCATTTCAACCTCATTATAAACTAATGTCTCCTGAACACTGCAAATATCGCCCATGGAAGAAGAAAGGTGATTTGAATTTTAAAAGAAAAGGAAATGTAACCAATTGTCTAACAATGAATAACTTCCAATGCAAAAATACAAGGAACATGAAAAACAAGACACACCTCATCCAAAAGTCACCAATCCCACATTCACCCCCAATGAGACCAACTTATATGAAACTCTAGACAAAGAATTCAAAATAACTGTTACAAATATGTTCAAAGAATTCAGAGAGGAAACAAATAAATTCCTGAATGAATTTTGTAACACAAAGAACCAGCTAAATAAAATAAAGAGGTCCATTTGGGGTATGAAAACATAATTCAACAAACAGCTAGAAACACTGAAGAAAAACTAAACTGAAATGGTGAAGGAAATGAAACTTAGAATAAGTCAAATAAAAAGGCCAGTGGAAAGCCTCCCCAGTAGAATGGATCATGTGGAGCACAGGATATCAGGGCCTGAAGACAAGATAAAGACATTGAAAACCTCAGTCAAGGTCAATAACAAATTAATTTTTGCAATAATTTTTGGGAAAAAAAATACGAATGGAACATGCAGGATATTGGATATACCATACAAGCCCAAATCTATTAATTAAGGGCATAGAAGAAAGAGAAAGATTTCATGCTAAAGGTATAGAAAATGTGTTCAATAAAATCACAGAAAAAAAAAACTCCAAATCTAGGAAAAGAGATGTTCATTCAGGTACAAGAGGCATAGAACAAATAGGGTGAGAAAATAAACTCCCCACATCATATTACAGTTAAAACACTGAAGATTCAGAGCAAATAAAAGGTACTGAAAAACTATAAGAGAAAAGGACCAAGTTGCATATAAAGGCAGGCCCATCAGAATAAGAGCTAATTTTTCACAGAAACCTAAAAAGACAGAAAGGCTTGGGAAGCTATATTTCAAGTTCTGAAAGACCACAGCTTCCAACCCAGACTCATTTACTCAGCAAAACTATCAGACATGATAAAAGGAGGAAGAAAAACTTTCCACAACAAAAGCAGGCTAAAGAAATTTATAACCACCGAAATAGTCCTACAGAGGATACTAGAGGGAATTCTTTGAAATGAGGGAAAAGATTAACACAGCCAATACGCTCCAAGGAAAAAATAAATGATACAAAGACACTCATTAAGGGAAAGAAGATGAGGAAAACATCAAATACTGTAAGATTACCAAAATGATAGGGATCAATATCCACATTTCAATAATTACTCGGAGTATTAATGTCTCAATTCCCCTATCAAAAGAGACAGGCAAGCAGATTGGGTTAGAAAACAAAATCCACCTTTTGGCTGCCTCTAAGAGACTCATCTCACCATCAAAGATCAATACTTTTACAAGGTGATAGGATGGGTAAATATGCTCTAAGCAAATGGAACCAAAACCAAGCAAGCATTACTATTCCATATTCTCATACCTGATCAAATAAACTTAAAAGCAAATCTAGTCAGAAAATACCAAAAGATCACTTCAAACTGATCAAGGCAACAATCCATCCAGAGGACATTACAGTTCTAAACACGTGCACCAAGCACAGGTGTAGCGAATTTCATAAAACAATTATAAAACATAGTATATAAATAAATATAAATGTATAAAAATTTTAAAATTTTCATAAAACATGGTAACAGTGGGCGACTTCAGTATCCCAACTTTCACCATTAGACAGATCATTTGTACAAAAAATAAACAGAGAAACACCAGAGTAAAAGAGATCATAGAGCAAATGGATCATAGACATCTATAGGACATTTCTTCCAAACACTGCAAAATATACATTCTTCTCAGTAGTCCAAGGAACTGTCTCTAAAATAGATCATATACTAGGACACAAAGCAAGTCTCAACAAATATAGGAAAATTGAAATAACATCTCGATCTAGTTTTATTTCTGTTGCTGTGATAAAATGTTCTGACAAAAAGCAACTTGGTGGGAAAAGGATTTATATAGCTTACAATTCCAGGTTATGACCTGTCATTGTGGGGAAGTCACAGAACAGGAGCCAGTCACAGCACATCAAGGTCAAGAGTAGAGAGAAATGGATAAATGCACACCCACTTGCTTGCTCTGTGTGCCCAGTCAGATTTCTCCACTTTTATATGGTTAAAGATTCCTTTTCTAGGGAATGGTACTACCCACAGTGGGCTGGATCTTCCCAGCTCAATGTAAGACAATCTCCCACAGACAGCCACAGGGCAACTCAATGTACACAGTTCCTCACTGAGATTCCCTTCCCAGGTGGTCATAGGTTGTATCAAGTTAAAGCTGACAGTCACACAGCTTGTATTCTACCTGTCCAAAATGGAATAAAGATATAAATTAACAACAGAAAATATACAAACTCATGGAGATTAAACAATATACTATTAAATGATGAACAGGTCATTGAAGAAATTAAGATATACAGTTTTTTAAATCCTAGACTTGAATGAAAATGGAAATACAACGTCCCAAAACCTATGGGATACAATGAAGGCAATTCCTAAGAGGGACATTTATAACCTGCATAAAATAATATAATAATAATCATAGAGAACTCAAATAAGTAATTTAATGATTTACTTAATGTAGATGTAACGGTCTAATTAAATAAGAAACACAGAGCCAAATGCAGAGTTAAAAGCCCAAGAGGTCAGAGCAGTAGCTAAGAGCTGATATTAAAAACCCTTTCTCACCCTTCGCTGCCGCTGCTGTCCTTCCCCTGAGAAAGAGGCCTACTTCCTGTGTGTCTGTCTTTTTATTGACTTTCTGTTCTGCCTTCTCATTGGTTGTAAACCCAGCCACATGACCTCCTCGTCACTGCCTGTCTATACAGACCTCCAGGTCTCTATGGTTGGTATTGAGATTAAAGGTGTGTGTCTCCATGCTGGCTGTATCCTTGAACACACAGAGATCTGCCTGTCATGTGATCAGGATTAAAGGTGTGCGCCACCACCACCCGGTTTCTGCTATGGCTTGCTATTAGCTCTGACCCCCAGGCAACTTTATTTATTAACATACAAGTTAAATCACATTTCAGCACAAATATCACCATAACTTAAGACATTAGAAAGACAAGAACAAACTAAACCTAAAAGTAGTAGGTATGGAGAAATAATTATGATTGAGGCAGAACTTAATGAAGCAGAAGTTTAAAAAAAATCAGTAAAAACATTGGTCCTTTGGAAGGATAAACAAAATTGGCAAGCTCTTAGCTAATTAAGCAAAAGAACAGGAGATAAGATCCAAATAAACAAAATTAGTGACAAAAAGAGAGCCATTATGACATGCACCAATAAAATTTAGAAGAAAATGAGGATATACCTTAAAATTTTATATCCTATTAATTTGGAAAATCTTAAAGGAATGGATGAATTTCTAGGTCTATATGACTTACCAAAATTAAACCAAGCTGAGATCATTTGAATGGGTCTATAACAAGCCATGGTTTTAAACAGTAATTAAAAAATTCCAAATTGAAACAGTCCAGGACCAGTAGATTCACAGCAGAATTCCATCAGACCTTCCAACTAGAGCTAGCAGCAACACTTCTCAAATTATTCCATGAAAGAAAGAAGAATAGTACACTTCCAAACTCTTTTCACAACGTCAGTATTATCCTGATACAAAATGAGATAAAGACACAGCAAGTAACAGAAAATTATAGACCAATGTCCTCGATGAACATATAAACAAAAATTCTTTTTTTTTTTTAAATATTTATTTATTATGTTGTTTATTTATTATGTATACAGTGTTCTGCCTGCTCATATCTCTGCAGGCCAGAAGAGGGCACCAGATCTCATTACAGATGGTTGTGAGCCACCATGTGGTTGCTGGGAATTGAACTCAGGACCTCTGGAAGAACAGCCCGTGCTCTTAACCACTGAGCCATCTCTCCAGCCACCCCCAAAAATTCTTAACAAAATACTTGCAAATCAAATTTAAGAACATGTCAAAAATACCATACATACATCGTGACCAAATTGGTTTCATTCCAGAGGTGTAAGTACAATCATCTACACATAAGGAGAAGGCTTTTGACAAAATCCAACATCTCCTTATGATAGAAGTCCTGAAGAAGCTCAGGTGAGAACAAACACATCTCACTACAAGGAAAGCTTTATGGCAAACCATTAGCCAACATTATAGGAGATGAGGAAAAACTCAAAGCATTTTCACCTAAGTCTGAAACAGGGCAAGGGTGCCCATCTTATCTGCTCTTAATTAATGTAGTGCTGGAAGTCTTAGCTAGAAGTAAGGCAAGAGAAGCAAATAAGAAGGATACAAACAGGAAAGGAAGAAATCAAAATACCTTTGTTTGTAGGTGTTATGATTCCATACATAAGGGACCCTAAAGATTCTACCAAACAACTCTTCAACCTGATAAACACTTTCAGCAAAGTGACAGATATTAAATCAAGATACAAAAGTCAGCGCACTTCTTACATACCAATGAAAAATATACTGAGAAACCAGGGAAATAGTCTCATTTATAATGGTCTCAAAAACTACTTTGGAGTCAACCCAACCAAGGAATTAAAAGGCCTCTACAATGAGAACTTTAAAACATCAAAGAAAGAAATTGAAGAAAACACTAGAAGACCTCCCGTGCTCATGGGTTGATAGAAATAACACTGTGAAAAATGGCCATCTTACCAAAAGCAATCTACAGGTTCAATGAAATCCCAACCAAATTTCCAGTGCCATTCTTCAGTGAAGTAGAAAACACAATCTTAAAATTCATATGGAACACAGAAGACCCAGATAGCCGAAGAAATCCTGGGCAAAAAGAATACTACTGGAAGCTTCACCATACTTGATTTTAAGTTATACTACAAAGCCATAGTAATAAAAACAGCATAGTAGTAGCACAAAATTGACATGTGAGTAGAATAAAGAACCCAAATGTGTCACCCAAGTTTTAAAAAATAAAGACAACAAAAACACATTGGAGAAAAGCTGGACACTTCAACAAAATTTTGCTGGGAAAACGATGTCTACATGTAGAAGAATGAACTAGATCCTTATTGCTCACTCCACAGGAAAATCAACTACTGATTGATCAAAGACCTCAACAGAGGACCAGAAATTCTGAAATTGCTAAAGGAAAATGTAGGGAGAATCCTTCCACACATAACCTAGGTGAAGATGTCCTGAATAGGATTCCAGTTGATCAGGAAATAGGGTCAACAACCCATAAATGGGATCACGTGATATCAAAAGAGCTTCTGTACAGCAAATGAAATTGTTAATTGAGTGAAGAGCCATCTATGCAATAGGAGACAATCTTTGCTAGGTATCCAGTTGTCTGAGGAGTAATATCTGTAATCTACAAACATCAAGAAAACGGACAATCCAATAAAAAACCAGCGATGGAATTGAATAGACAGAGGAAATACAAATGGAGAGCAAATTTTGTTTAAAGTGTGCAACACCCTTAGTCACTAGGGAAATGCTAGTCAAAACTACTTTGGGATTCCATTTCACCCTAATCAGAATGGCTATTGCCAAGAAAATAAGTGACAGGTGCTGGTGAGGGCGTGCAGAGGGAAAGCCATTATACACTCTGGTGGGAGTGAGAACTGATAAAGCAGCTGTAGAAATCAGTGTGGAGCTTTCTCAAAAAGCTAGAGATGGAACTCTCAGATGACCCAGCTGTACTGCTCTGAACACATACTCAGACGGCTCTATAGGCTACTGTGGAGACGCTTGCACACTCGTTGCTTGCACACGCTCGTGAACGTCCATGCTTATTGCTGCTGTACTCACAATATGTAGGAAATGGAACCAGCATACCTATCCACCAAATGACACACAGATAATGAAATGGTGGTGTATATTACATAACAGAATTTTATTCAGCCACAAAAAAAAGAAAGTATAAAATTTGCAGGTAAATGGATAGAATTGGAAAAATACACTGAGTGAAGTGACTCCTCATGTTCTCTTTCACATTTGAATCCTAGCTTCAAACTCTTAGATTAGTTGTTTAACTTGAGGTGCCCATAAGGCCATGGAACTAGACAGGTGTCGTTAGAGAAGTGTGGGAGCCCACAGAGGTTTCCTAGTGAGGTCTGAGCTTGCTTTACCCAGCAGGGCTGTGTAAGGAGATGGATTGACCATGTGCGTGGTTACCAGGTGTTTGGAAGGATCTGCACTTGGCTGTGCTAAGGGGAGGTCCTTTGCTCCACCCCTTGACATTCCTTTAAAAAGCCCTTTAGAAGGGACAGAAGGGCCTGTGGGTAAGGATCCAGGCCCTCTTGAGGCTGTCCTGTGTTTCTGTCTCTCTCCCCTCTATTTTTCTATCTAAATCTCTTATCCCTCATTCCTCCAGAGTACCCTGGGGGAAAAGGTGGGGGCTGGTCCCCCACAGAGAGGGAAGGATAAACAGAGGCCCTAGGGGAGGGAGGGTAGTGGACCTCCAAAGACACAAAAGGTGAGTACTGTAGGAGGAAGGGGAGAGGAGAGAGGAGGGGGAGGAAAAACTAACTGAAATTAAGGATGTGTAAAAAAGCCGTATGGAAACCTATCTCGTGAGCTTCTTAAAAATATTATAAAAGCATTTTGAGCAGAGGTACCCTGTATGAGTGGGTAATGTTCCTTTCCAAAGCGATGGCTTATTAAACACAAATCCCAGTGTTGGATGTGAGACTATTTCCTTATCAGTAGTTAGTAAGGGAGGCTCCAGCGGTCCCCTAAACAATCCAGGCTATTGCCATTGCTTTTGCTTGCCTACCAAAACTGGATAGTAAGACCCTGTTGCTGAAGACACCATATGTTTGGTTGCAAGGCCCGAGAAATCAAGCTGGAAGTGAGCTGGAGGCTTCCTCTCTGCCAGCTGGTTTTCATTGTGCCAGAAGGTGCTACGCAGGTTACTGTGAGAGAAAAGTCACATGGCCTCACATAGCTGTCCACTCTATAAACTATAATACCAACCTGCCAGGCAAGAAGTGCCCACTGGTGCCATAGTGGCATGCCTGTTATGGCAACATCAACTGCTTTCTGATTGGATTTGAGCCTGCCCCACAGGAAGGACTTATGCCAGTACTGGAAACCTGATCAACAGCCTGTGGCTGGCTGGGGAGATCATGGGCCCTAGCAGGGAATGGCATACTGCTGTTTTCTAAACGGACCTGTTGTTAATCTGCCTGTTAAGTATTTATATGCTAAATATTAGCTCTGCTTTCAGTTTTTGTCAGAGAAGCTTCTTCTTGCTGTGGTCAGCTGTTGACGAAGAGACCAGTTAGTCGAAGTGATAAGTGCTCAGCCCTAGATGGGGCGTCTACATCACTCCTTCAAGGCTCAGGGAACATCCTGAAAAGGGGGGCAAAAGGAATTTAATAACAGAGGATGGGGGTGAGTGCCATGAAAGATCATCTTTTGGATCATTTTTTGGACATGACATGGCCGTCATCGTGTGACGTGTAATTCATCATCTGTGAGAGCAGGGATCAACACATGTGAAGCTCTGACCCTTCTGACAGCTGTTCCTCCCAAGAACAGTGGAAATCTGGCGGGAGAACCTGGAGATTCTTCATCATTCCCAGGGAGTGGGCCGAGGTAGAAGCTCTGCGGAAGTGGTCTGGATGGGGATGCGTGTGTAGGGGTGGGGGCTGGATACAGGCAGCGAAAATGTCCCCCCATTCAAACAAGCTGTCTATCAAGTGTGCGCCCCGAGTTAGGCTGTTGGGCAGGCCTACGTGACAGCACCCTCGTCCATATTAAAGGACCTTTGTCACGTGTGATGATTTTGATTTCTTTGTTTGGTAACATTGGCCTTTCAGGCAGCATCCCCTGAGAGAAATCATCTAAGGGAGGGCTGCATAATAGATGCAGAAGAAACGAATTTCAAAGTAGCAGAATCCCAGCCACATGCCCTGCCCTATTTCTTCCTAGGTCAGAGTCCAAGTCAGATAAGATCACTCTAATATCTGTGGGGTCTGCAGCAAAACAATATCAGTGAAGTTATTCAAGTGTTTTGATGATCATATATGCTCTTGAACTACAGAGTAGATATATTAAAATGGCCTCTGAGTACTACTGGCAAGCAGCACTTTTTACACAACCTTTTCTCCCAGGTATTCTGCCTAACTAACACTGGGTAAGTTGGTCATCATCTTCTCTGACTTGAACTGTGTACTTATCCATGAAGCCATGCCTGTCTCCAAAGTCTGCAGCTGCAAAGTCCCCGCTCTCTGATGGCATGTGAATGCCAGGCAAGAGACACTGGGGAATGCTTTCCTCGGGTCTGAAGGGAGTCAGTCAGGAGAAAGATGTATAGGAAAAAGTTGTCAGTGTGCCAGAGGTGAGACCCAGATCCTAAGTGACAAGGTTTCCAAGTATTCTTTGAGATGCTTTGAGATGTCTCTGTGAGGTCATCAGAGCACAGCCCCTCCTGCTTGGGTCCAAGCACAGACGATGTCTCCTGGGGGTCTCCTTGAAGGCATTCCTGTGGTTCTGGATGGTACATCCTTCCCACCACTGTCTGCAGGTCTGCCCTGAAGCTCTGGAGGAAGCTCACTTTCTACAAGTTTTTCCACTAATATCAAGAGTGGACAGACTTATCTCTTCTATTCCCTGATAGCACTTTCTAGAAAACTAGGACAAAATGCCCTAGGTTTGTCCCACAGGTCTCCTGGGCAATATCATTCTGCAACCACCATATCCCAATCAGCCAGGGCACCCAGACATCATCCAGGCATCTGAATCCCCAGCCCCTTCTTATTCCTTTCTCTGGCTCATAGAGTCCTCTTGTTCCCCATCCTGGTACCCAAAGCCTGGGCTGGACCTCCAGATAGCCACAGCCCCTTCCTCAGGCTCAATTTCCTCAGTTGATAACTTGATTGCACTTTCTGGCATTAATCATACGGCAGGTACAACTGTCTCACAAAGCTGTCTCAAGTCCCTAATGTGAAACTTATCTCTGTAGAAAGTCATTGGAAGCCATCCCTCTAATGTACCCACAGAAGTACCAAATAATTTATGCAGATATTTAAAAGAAGGGAGGAACTAATATAAGTTCTCTTGTCTATCATTTATAACTAGGATTTCATTTGTCCAAGGCCTGGCACATTTCTTTATAGCCTGAAATCCATTCCATGATTAGAGAGATGACTTTGTTGATATACATAAAGTCTAACAAGATGAAGCTGCTCTTAACCATGGCTTTAATAGAACGAGGCAGCATTGTAGTGATCAGAAGAGGCTGACACTTATATCTAATGTTTCTTACCATTAGATGGAGAGGCTTCATCCTTGAGTATGTGGTGAACAGAATTGGCATTCGATTTTAAAAAGAAAGGGAGCAGACTTGTCTCAAAACTTGGGGAGCTACGTGTCTTTGTTTTGAAAACGGGGTTGGTGGTATTTCAGTCTCTCCTCCTGAGAAATTCAAGCTCACGTTGCTAACAAGGACAGTTCAGCAAGGACTGAGATCTGAGTAAAACGCTACATTGGCCAGTCTCTTGGTTCATTTGCTTTCGTACTTTGCTTTTATATAGTTGTGCAAGAGAATAATTGAATTCCATTTTCCAGACATCGTATGAGGTCCGTCCCCAACACAATACTTTACTCTGCAGAGGAATGTCCATGGAAGATAGGTGTCTTTGTATCCGATTTACACATGACAGAGCTGAAAGCCAGAGAGGGAAACTTGCCAAAGAGCTCAGCATTGGCCAGTCTCAGGACTGGAACTTGAGTTGACACCAGACCCTTTTCAATAGGCAGCACCGTCTTTTATGGCGTTTGCAAACATGTCAGTATTTCACGTGTGGTTCAGACATAAAAAATATCAAGGGGATTCAGGTATCGGATGGTCAGGGGAAGTTCTCTAGAACTGAAAGTAGCAGGTAGATGCTGCTGCTATTTGATCGACATACAAATGAGCCAAGAGATGGTCCTGATGCTGCGAGATGGAGCTCTAACTACCTTGATGTGCAGAGTGCCGTCTTCTCCAGAGTAAAATAGCCTAAGAGCTTATTTTAGGGAGTCTGTCTCGGACAGTAACAGGATGCCAGATCCTTGGGCCGGCCGGCTTCATGTTCATCCTACTTAAGCTGGGGTTTTTCCATGTTTTCTCCTTAGTGTTATTATCACTTCATTATGATATTTCCATACACATATAGTGGTGTACTTTGCTCATATTGCCCCCGCGAGGATTTTTTGGTAATAATTCAGGAATCCATAAAAGGTCTTTCCTCCTCCCTACCCCATGCTGAGGTTTAAATGTGCTCTGAGTGGAAATACTGCAGGGAGCCATGAGAATTGCATAACCATGCCTGCTCCTGCCAGCTGGGTCAGGAGTTCAGCACAACACTGCAGGCCCCCGTTCCATTGATTTGGGTGCCTTTCCCTGGGCCCTCATCCCTCAAGCGAAGGGAGTGGACCTCCCAGAGTCTCTGGTGAGTGAGAAGTCTCTCTTGCGAGTTTTATGTCCATAGAGAAGAGAACATGGAACAGTTTATCCCACAACCTTTGTAAGAACACTTTGGGAAGGGCCTTAGCATTTCTGGGAATATGTCCCTTGTTCTGTGGTGTGGAATGAGGGGAGAGGAGGGGGACTGTGGCCTGGGTTCCTCTAGGGCTTCTGTGTGTGTGTGTGTGTGTGTGTGTGTGTTCCCATATGTGGCTCTGGATGCTTGATGTGCGTGGGGGGGGGGGGGTGTTCATACGTGCTTGTGTGTGTGTGTGTGTGTGTGTGTGTGTGTGTGTGTG
>CABHPH010147827.1:774-16636 GCA_902168325.1 Peromyscus nudipes | reverse complement strand
CTCAGCAATTGTTCAAAACCTAGACCAATGGAAGGTTTTTTACACTTTATTTTCGGTCGAGGGGAGTAGCTTATCACTGACATTTGCTGTTGTGGTCACAAATGGCAAACTGACTTTCAGTGGGTTTAACATGTTTTTTTAAGTCCTTTTCAGACCAACCCCTTGATATCCTGCCCAGGGTAGCTTTGTCTCATGCTCTGCCCTCAGGGACTGCTGGAGAGAAACTCTGGGATCATGCTTTGCTCAAGCTGGAAGGGGACTAAAAGGCAGCCGTGCACTGGTCAGCAAATATCTAGTAAGTTCTCTGATAAGGACACAACCAAAGTGCGTTGTTTTCCTTTAGTTCCTAGCATAATAGAAAGAGGGGGGAATAAAGACTCGGGCAGGGTCTTCCTCATAAAAATATCACTGATTCCTGCAGCTTTGCATGCTGTTTGCGTTTGCTCTGGTGTGGCCGAACACTCCACCTCAGTGTTGGCCCATTTGCTCTGCTCATTCTGTTAACCTTTAAGTTCATGTTGCACTAACTCAGCTCTGGGTTTATCTTTACTGATAAAACATGCAAAACATGCTTGCCAGAACCTTCACCACTGGTCTAGTTGGGCAGCCGCATGATTGACAGGAAGTTGTTGGAACTCTTAAGAGCCAATAATAAGTATAGAGAGGAGGAAGAAGAAAAAAAAATACAGAAGCCATGACTTACCCTGCAAGGCTGGCTAGGTTCGACACTCCCTTTTTTCCCTATTACCTCATCAGACAGCTATATTTAGAACCATCTTTGGATATATGATTTTCTAGGCAAGATGATTTCAAACTCTGATGTCTGATGTTTTATCCGTGTTCCTGTATATTCCTTTTAGTTAAATGTTATTAATGCTCCATGGGCAACTTCCTCAGAAGAACAGATACCTCTGGAAGAAGTAATGTACTGTCTCTAGCACTTTAATATAAAAGAGCATCTTTTTGACCTCCGTTATTTGACCACCAAGATGGGAAGCCTGGGTTCTTAGCCATGAAGACACCTCTCAACTCAGCCCTGCCCAGCCTCGAATGTACACCTTTATGTTAAGACATTTCAATGCCTACTCATAATAAACAAGAGAAAAAGACCCATTCTGTTGATAACAGATTTGAAAGCCCTTGACCTATAAACAATAACAATACTTTAATTTTCTTTTCTTCCCAAGAACAGGGTCATCTTCCCAGCCTGGGTACCACACAGCTCCAGTGCTGCTCCTCCAGAGCTGGGAACTTCGTTTGTGCTTCATTTTTCTTCTCCTTACATGTTTCGAGAGCCCTCTGAGACTTTTTCTTGGCTCTGCTTCAGGCTCCATAATAGCAACGGAGCCACACTTCTTAATACACCAAGGGCAGGCAGCATCCAGCCCAAGTGGCTTCCATGAAGTATGTGTAGGAGTGAGGCTGTGGGATAATGCTTTCATACACTGGTTTGATAAAACGCTGATTGGCCAGTAGCCAGGCAGGAGGTATAGGCAGGATAAGCAGACAAGGAGAATTCTGGGAAGAGGAAGGCTGAGTCAGGAAATGCCAGCCCACCGTCCAAGGAGCAGCATGTAATGGCACACAGGTAAAGCCACAGAAAACGTGGGACATGTAGATGAACAGAAATGGGCTGAGTTTAAGTGTAAGAGCTGGTCAGTAGTTAGCCTGCACTAACAGCTGAGCAGTTTTAATAATATAAGCCTGTGTATGTTTACTTGGGTCTGAGCGGCTGCAGACTGGGCAGGACACAGGAAAACTTCAACTACAGTGTGGCGTTTGAAGCATGCACTAAGGAACTAGGAACCAACCAGGACAGAGACCGAGACTACTGACAGTGTGTTTCTGAAAAGGCACTTGCATCATGACTGTAAGAAAGAAAAAATGTTTCTGCTGAGAACATTTATTTCTAGGAGCATTTGTGTGTGTGTGTGTGTGTGTGTGTGTGCTCTCAGGCTGCCGTGGAAAACACATAGGTGAACTGTAGAAGCTGAACTGGAGGGTGTTGAGAGGCCAGCTTGAAGGGGTTCCCGTGAAGAGCGAGTGAGGTAGCATTGACTTTAGTAATAATTTATCTCCGCTCAAAGTTTAAAAGTATACTTGCGTCACAGTAAATTTAAGAATACTCGGTCTCTGCCCATGTGGATGCCATGTTTATTTCTGCTACAAGTGGTTAATAGAAGTACTAAGGCTGGCTAGGTTCCCGGACTCTGGGCTATAGAGCACACGTTAGTAATGTAGTCAGGACTCAAGTTTACACTGTCATGAACCATTGTCCTTTGCTGCACATACTAATGTTTTCCCAGGAATGTGTGTCTAAGTTAAATATGTTTTGTCTTTTAAAATATTCATTGTTTTTAGTTTTTGTGTACTAGTGTTTTGCCTGCATGTTGGCACACCCACGATACGCATGTCTAATGCACAGGGGCCAGGAGAGGGTATTAGATCCCCTGGAACTGGAGTTATAGACAATTGGGAGCTGCCATGTGAGTGCTGGGGACCAAACCTCTGGAAGAGCATTGAGTGTCCTTAACCGCTGATCCACCTCTACACTTCCTAAGTGTTTTTAAATAGACTCACATGTTGATTGCTTTAAAAGACTTTTTTTTTAATTCCTGTGAAAATTTTTTCTACAAAGTATGAGTTTTAGGGATGAGTTGGAGACACACACACACACACACACACACACACAGTGAGCTCAATATTCTCATGCATCAAATTAGAGGGTAAGTGTGATGAAGGATCTTGAGAGCCCCATCTGGCTTTATCAGTCCTGGCTTTAGGAGCTGTATTGTAGTGTGCACAATCACTTTCCTGTGTGTTGATGGCTTTTGCTCTGCTACCTAAGGGAGTTTGTCACATCAAACACTGGTTTGCCCCCTTCTTTCTTTCCTTTTTCTTCTGGAGTGAAGAATGAGTCCTAGGCAATGGGGTAAGAAAAACACAAACAGATCAGCGAGAAGCTAGCGGGAGATAGAAAGGCAGTGAGCTACGTCAGCATTTCTGCAGGCAGCCGGTCCTAGACAGCAGAAGGGGAGCCTCCGGTGTCCACTGACAGCTCTGTGCCCTGCCTGGCTCTCAGCACAGACACCAGACATCCAGGCGGAGCCATGAGCCCTTCCTGGAACCCTGCAAGCTGGTGTCATGCCTTCTTCTTGCTGGAGGAGGCTGTGACCTATGTCACAGGAAGTGAATCCATAGGGCAGGGTTCCTCAGTCTTTACCTTGTGATTTTCCCCAAACCCAAAAGTTCTGTGAATAAGTATTTTTTCCCTTGGTGATAGTAAAAAATTAAGTCACTTTGAACCACTAGTGGCTTCGAATGGTGTAAACTCATTCTTCACAAAGAGGTCCTGTTAGCTAAGAATACTTACTAAAATGTGAAGATGCTTGACAGGACATATCTGTCTCCCAGCCAAGCAAATTGCTCAGGCTGTGGACACAGGACTACATCGCTCCCAAAGTAACTTGTTTTTGTTTCCCACACTTTCCCAAGAACCTGCTCCGTCCGTGCTGACAGCGGGCTAGGGAAGAGTAGCCCAAACCTCCTGGCGCGTGGTCTGTGGTGTAAGCTGTGTTTCCCGAAGCCACATAGCAACTAACGCTCTCTGCCTAGAATTTTGTGGTGCACAACTGCACACTGATGGATTCCAGTCCATCTTCTGCTAATTGTCAAAAGCACAAGTTCCAAGGCTGTCTGTGCTGCATCTGGACTGTGGCAGCAGTTCCCAGGGATGATTGTTTTATTACGACTCAGAGCACAGTGCCAGAACATTTGAACAGCTCTGGCTTGTCTACAATCTTAGATGATTACAGAGCAGCTGCTATTCTTTACTCATTGAAGAAGAGCATGGGTTACCCCTCATAGGCTATTCTGTTTATATACAACCCCCCCAAAAAAAACCCAGCTATTTTTAAAACTGTGACTTTCAAAAGCTATAACCCTTTCTTGACTGTATCAACAAATCCTTATATATCATTATATACTGAATATATTTTGCCTGCAACTCTGACTGAATTTGGTCAAGTTAAATAGCTACTAAGGTACAAACTAACTTAAAGCAGAAATTCTCTTGAAACTGCCACAGAATGTCTAGCTTCTATTAGCATCTTCTTAGCTATCAAAAGTTGATGTTTAGCTGGACGTGGTAGTGGATAGCTGTGATCCCAGCACTTGGAAGACTAAGGCAGAAGGCTTAGGAGTTCTAGGCTAGCCTGGGCTATGTAGTAAGGACTGTCTAAAAAAGGAGCACAAATGTTGATGAGTAGGGACCTACAGCCACCATGTAAACCATATGATATTAAAAATGGTAACTAAGCTTCAAACCCTGAGACAAGATGATGAAAACACAAACCTGAGCCGCACAGTGGTGCATGCCTTTAATCCCAGCACTCGGGAGGCAGAGACAGGTGGATCTCCGTGAGTTCAAGGCCAGTCTGGTCTACAGAGAGAGTCCCAGGACAGCCAGAGCTATTACACAGAGAAACCCTGCCTAAAACAAAACAAAACAAAAAAACCCAACCAAACAAAAACAAAACAAAAACCCCACAAACATGAATATGGACAAACATAGAACCTTAAAAACAAGCTAGAAGGGGTGACAGGAAGTTACTGAAGGCAAATTTAAGTTATCCAACAAGACTGTAAAAACACAGAACACACTGTACAACATGGAAGGTGGACACCTTGGAAACTGAGCAAATTAACATCATTGAACTTCTCGGTCTGAACATCCACTTCTACCTTTCTACCTCACAAGTCTTATTGACAGTGCTGCTTGGCAGTGGCCCATGAAGGAGGAGTGGCTGGGATTGGCTCTGCACCTGTGTAACTCTATCCTGTATTCTCAATAGCTGCACACTCATGGGCATTTTTGTTCAGGTCTAATAGGATTAGTGGAGTCATTTTTTCCTCTTGCATTTATTCTTCCTTTAAATCCCTTAAGAAAATAGCTCAAAGATGACTCCCACTGTCTTTGATCTCTGAACAAGAAGGTGATTCCAATATGATTAATGGGCTCAACTGGACCTCGTCCCGTGACCTAAGGATGACGTGGGCTCCCCAGAATGTTTAAAGGAATGAGAAGAGACCAGTGTGTTCTGGTGGCAGTTGGCCTCCTGGAAGTGTGTAGGCTTGAAGAGCTCTTTACCCCAGCACGGTTCCCCATCATTGTGCGGCAAAGGCATGTGCAAGGGACTGTGTACTCACCAGCTCCCGGGAGTAACTCCACCCCTCTGCTACCTATAGGTCTCCTCTGATCCAAGGATCTCTCAGAGGTACCTGAATGGAATGCAAAGAGGAACCTGGCCCAGAGGGAGAAACAGCAGGAAGGAGATGAGCTGGTACACAGAGCTGAGTCCTCATTCAAGCCATGCTGAGTTTAGGATCGGGTTGTCATCTTCTTGATAAACTGTGTGATATCGGCTATAATATATAGATTCTGTTCACCTCAATCAATTTTTATTTCTTTTGAGAGATATCCCTTTAGATAAGTGAAGGCTCTGGACTAGTGGGCACAGGATGCTTGTGTTATCTTTGTCTAGACGTGGCATCTTGTCTGAGTTGAAAAGCATGAGCTGGATTTGGTATGCTAAGGTTTGTTGAGGTGCCCTGACCTAATACTAGGTCACCTGGGGAAGGAGCATGTGTTAGTTAGGGTTTCTATTGCTGTGAAGAGACACCGTGACCATGGAAATTCTTATAAAAATTTTTTTTGAAAGCTACACAGAGAAACCCTGTCTCGAAAAACCAAAAAAAAAAAAAATTTGAATTGGGGCTGGCTTACAGTTTCAGAGGTTTAGTCCATTGTCATCATGGCAGCATGCAGGCAGATGTGATACTGGCTATAGCTTGATCAGAAGTCAACAGGAAGCCAACTGTGACATTGGGAGTAGCTTGAACATAGAACTCAAAGCCCGCCCCAACAGTGACACACTTCCTCCAACAACGTCACACCTCCTAATAGTGCCACTCCCTTTGGGGGCCATTTTCTTTCAAACTACCACAAAGCACAATTGTGGAAGTGGTCTGCTTTTTTCTGGTTTACAGAAAGACCTTCAATTATAGGAGGGTCCAGGAGTCATGTTCAGAGCACCCTGAGATTAAATGTGGGGAGCTCATGAGAGCTCTTCAGTGGGAATTTAGTCACTGAGAACTTTGTTTGCTTGTTGGTTTGGAACCAAGGTCCTTTCTCGTAGCTAAGGCTAGCCTCCCACTCTCAGCAGCCTCTGGGAGCTGAGATAATGTGCATGGACTACTGTGGCCAGTAAGTCTATTGAAACCTCTTTAGGCTCCCCATTGCCACCCTGGTGCAGGAAGAGCAAGGAAATCTTAGCTTCCAAGACGGTTGAGTGTGGCCTTGAGGTGGTGAACATACGTCATTCAAGCCCTTGGGAGGCTTAGGTGGGGGGACTGAGAATGAGGCTGACCTGGGTATTTGGCAAGACTGTCTGAAGAGAGGGTCGGGCGGAAGAATACAAATGAGAATTAGGTGAAAGATAGGTGATGGCCAGTCTAGTGTTGCTCAGTCTGAGAATCCCTCCAGCATGGAGGTGGGTGCAGGAAAAAACCTCTACACGGTAACAACTCAAAAGCCTTGGGATTGGGTCTGACTGGACCACAGTAGTTGACTGATCGAGGAGCCATTTAGCCTTTAGGTCCCAGGTTGCCTTACCTGTGCAATGGAGGCGGTAATTTTCACATCGTCCTAAGGACTGAATGAGAGAATAATCTGGTTTATGATCTGTAGAATTCTGAAGAAAGGCAAGCGTGAGCAGTGTAACTTCCCAGACTCAGCCATCGCAGGGTGGGAGGTCAGGTGTCCTGTCTCCTGGGGTGCCTTGGCTGCCTCACAGTCTTGCCAGGTCTGCTGAATGGCTGCCACAAAGAGGGCCCAGAGTGCCAAGGCAAGGCTGTGCCATGAGTTCCTTCCTGTGTTTTGTTGATGGAATTTTTTTTAGAGATAAACACAACTGCTCATGGATCATCAGAGAGAGCAATCATCCATGTGCCTTATAAAAAGAAATCTTTGTGAGGTAGTATACCTGTGCAAACTAAGAATCCAAAACATGAGGGCACAAAGTCACTAATACAGTTCCCTTTACATGACCTCAAAATGTTTGTGATCATTTTCTAGTGCTCATAATAAACATTTAGGGACTGAGGGTATAGATCATTAGAGCACTCTTAGTATGTGCAAAGCCCTGGATTCTATTCCCAATACCACAAAAGAAGGGAGAGAGGGAGGAAGGGGTAGAAGGAAGGAGAGAAGGAGGAGGGAATAGAAAACCCAACTAATTTGAGTGAGACTGAGGCGCATTGCATCTGTGTGTATGGTACTCCTCAAGTGTTCTCAGACTAATAACTTAGAGCCTTTGTCCCAATCATTATACCTCCCTTGACCTTTATTAAAATCATTCATAGATGAACCCACAACTTCATCGATGGGTAAGTTGAGTGGGTAGTAATTGAGCTTAAGAAGTTCCCCCACTCTATAATATTCCCCTGAGCATCCCATTGCTAATGATCAAAATCTTATTAGTCATTAATTTCTTTAGATGAAGAAATTACCTCCCTATTAAAATTCAAGCAATCCCTGGAGGAATAGCATGTTAAAACTGTCATACTTCAATGTGAGCAATTGACTTGGGGGTCAGGAAACACTACAAAGTGTCAGGTATTGGGGAGAATTTGCAATGTGATGGGCCATAAAGTCTGTGGGACTTCATTTAATTCTGTCACTATGCAGCAAAAGCCATCTACAGATAGATGGTGCACAAACAAGTGAGCATGGATTATTTTTCTAAAGCTTCACCTTTTTTTTTCCCTCCGAAACAGGGTTTCTCTGTGTAGTTTTGGTGCCTGTCCTGGAACTCACTCTATAAACCAGGCTGGCCTTGAACTCACAGAGATCCACCTGGCTCTGCCTCCCAAGTGCTGGGATTAAAGGCATGCACCACCACAGCCCAGCTTAAAACTTCACTTTAAAATTAGGGTTTTGTTGTAGAATTTTATTTTAAGGTGTGTTATTTTTGTCTATGTTGCATTTGTTGAACTCTGTGAAACTGTGTTACTGTGCCTGTCCAAAACACCTGATGGTCTAATGAAGAACTGAACAGCCAACAGCAAGGCAGGAGAAAGGATAGGCAGGGCTGGCAGGCAGAAAGAATAAATGGAAGGAGAAATCTGGGCGGAGAAAAGAAGTAGCCAGAAAATGAGGAGGACTCCAGGGGCCAGCCACCCAGCTACACAGCCAGCCACGGAGTAAGAAACAAAGAGAAGTATATAGTAATAGAAAAGGAAAAGTCCAGAGGCAAAAGATAGACAGGATCATTTAAGTTAAGGAAAGCTAGCAGGAAACAAGCCAAGCTAAGACTGGGCATTCATAATTAAGAATAAGCCTCCATGTGTGATTTATTTGGGAGCTGGGTGGTGGGCCCCCCAAAAAGAGAAAACAGCAACAACAAAGTATGGGCTTCTTTGGGCCCATGGATTATAGTTCCCCAGCCTCTGGTTCAACAGCATCCCCTCAGAGGCCACCAGCAGCTAAGGACAAAGGAAGGCAGAGAAGATGGGGGCATAGTCCTTGGTAGAGTCACACTGGATCCGCAGTCAAGTATCCTAAGAGTGAGTCCTGATAAGCTGGTCAGTCATCTCTTGGGGGAGCTGAGCTGACTTGTTTCAAGCTGGCCTCTGACACAGGTCTATAACATTCCACACTTTCTGCACTGCATTTATGTAGTATGACTCTCATGTGGTATACCAAGTTAGTCACAGACAAAACAGCTATTCTCCTACCTTTATAACAGTGTAGAAGTCCATTAATGTCGTGGGAACTGCTAAACATCAAATGGCAAGGAATTTTTGAAAATAAATATGAATCCTTTTTTTATGAAAAAAAATTCAAAAATTCAAAGTACTTTAAAATAGTTGAATGAACATATTTGTGTAGTTGGAAGGTTCTCGGATCCTGCCCAACCCCCTGCGGTCCAGACAAATCTCTCTCACCCATGGTCCTGCAGCCACTTGGACCCAAGTAAACACACAGAGGCTTATATTATTTACAAACTGTATGGTCTATAGCAGGCCTCTTGCTAACTAGCTCTTATACCTTAAATTAACCTATTTCTATTAATCTATGTTTTACCAAGTGTTCCATGGCTTGCCGGTCTGCTGGCATGTTGTTCCTTTGGCGGCAGCTTGCTTCTCTCTAGATTCCGCCTTTCTCTTTCCTGTCTCTCTCCTTGGATTTCCTGCCTGCCTCTAAGCTGCCTTGCCATAGGCCAAAGCAGCTTCTTTATTAACCAATGGGAACAACATATATTCACAGCGTACAGAAAGACATCCCCCAGCGTATTTGTATAACCTCAACCTAAATTCAACAGTTGACATTGTACCCTATTCTTTTTTTCTCTCTCTCATTTAATTGCAGGGCTTGCAGAAATTATAACTCAGGTAAAGAATTGAGGATACAGATATGTTTCAAATGGTAGCATGTTCTCCTTTTCCTCTATTTGTGTTGAACACTTGTTGACACTTGACGTGTGCTGTGGGTGTCTGAGAAGTGAATGGTGTTCTGATTTCCTGGAAGGCATGCACAAAAGAAGCCTTTACTCTTTTTGTTCACACATTTTATTTCAGGATCAATGTGGCTTGTGCATGGTTCTTATTCTAAGCCATGGCATGTTCTTGAAGCAAAAAGAGAATTATTTGTAAGCAAGCCTTTTGGGGCCAAAGAGGCAAGTAAGTGTCGGAAGTGAAGGGAGCCCCAAGTGTGTGAAGTCCTGAGTGAGAGTGTGCTGTTGACATGGGCACGACCGGGTCAAGGACAGTAGCCTCAGACCCAGGAGAAATTGGCAAAGCCTTCCCAGGGCTAGGCTCAAGGAAATGGCGAAGCCTTCCTTGGGTCCATGTGTGGGTGTTGAGAGTGTGTGCAGGAAAATGTCCACCATAGCTTTCTTTCTCTGGATAGTTACAGCCTGAAGACTGTTCCTATGAACGAAAATTTCTGAAAAGCTACTTCTGACCTTGAACGAAAACTCCAGAAGGAATCCATCTGTAGAGACTGAGCAGAATCTCAGAGCTGAGGAGAGGTTGGAATGTTGCAGGTCCAGAGGCTAATGACCATATCTTGGGCTAAGTTTTGGCCCTCTAGCATGCACACTCATGCGCGCGCGTGCGCGCACACACACACACACACACACACACACACACACACATGCATATGAGTGCACATACCCCTCTGTCAGAACTAACATCTTGTAACAATGGATAAAAGCATTTTGGAATCTGTTGACTTTGTGGGCAACTAACTTCTGCTTCTACCAATCCAAAAGCTAAGAATGCCATCAGACACCATCTTTGGCCTGTAGAAATCTTCCTCATCTCCGTATACCTGCCTCTGATGTACCCACCAATGTATTTTAAACTTGCCTTGATTTATGACTTCTCTGTTCTCTAAAACTATGAAAACTTTGTGAAACTGCTTCCATGTTGGAATATGGAATTTGGGGCAACCTAAACCTGTATTCCCAGGCCATAGTCACTCAAAATGGCTCCAGACTAAAGTATCTCTTATTCCCTTTAATATGGAAGCGGTGGTTTCTGCACAGACACTCCCCTACAGAGATTGTTCCTACCAAGATTAGCCATACCTGTCCCCTTGATCCAGATGTGCACCATAAACCCCACCTCCTTGTTTATCTGTAAGAACCCCACCTTCTTCAGTTGTATGCACCCATGCCACCTCTCTGTTCAGCTGTATATAATAAACATGCTGAGCTTCCAGGGTGCCTCAGTTTCCCCATCAGACAGCCCAGTCTACCTAAACTCAGCTGTCTGTGTGTCTGTATGTCTATTTTTTTTCCCATTCCCTCACTGCCCCTGTCAAGATCAGCCCCTGGGCCATGCGAAGATTCTTCCTACTTGCAGAGATGGGCTACGGCTCCATGAAGGGCATGAGCTTGGGTAGCTTAGGAAGTGGGTGGGCTTTGCACTAAAGAATCACTCTTTCTCGTGTGACAGCGTAACATGGTTCAGAATTAGGAATGGAGCTTGCAGCCACTGATCAGGTAGGCTGGAGTTACACCACAGCCTCTGGAAAGACTAACCCTGACCATTGGAATGAAAGACAGAGGGTGTAGCATCCTTGAATTGGGGCTTTTTTTTTTTTTTTAATTCTGAGGCAGGCTGGTCTCTCTGTACCTTGGGTGATAGGCCCAGTGCCTTGCAGACAGTCTGATTATCTTCTCATACGTTCACAAAGAAGTTTATTTTTGGTAAAGATGCTCAAATTAGAATATACATGATTGGTTTACATTGGCAAAGTAATCACCCAAATTACATTACAAATGCTGAGATGCAGCCCACTTATTACCCAGTCTAGCCTACTTCTGCCTGTGTCAGGGAGATGGAGCAACATCCAGATGATTTCATGGTCTGAAATGTGAGCTAGGAAGGGAAAGGAACTATTCCCATGCATTAGAGGTGGGCACATAGGCTTGGTTTCTCTGTGAAGTCTGTCCCCCTTTGCAGAGTATCGCCAGGGACACAAAGACAGAAAGGAAGGAGGCTCATCATCTGTGTTCTGCACACCCTAGGAATGGATGGCATCGGACCGCATCAGTAGGACGCGCACACACCCACAGAGGACCGATTCCTGTTGTTGTCCATGGGGGTTAGGATCCACAAACATTGAATTAGCAATTATTGGGCCATTGCTCCTGAGGAAAATAAAAGGTTAGGTTCCTGGGAATCCCCGGTCACATTCTCAACAACCTTGTTTTACGTGTGTTTCTCTTTAAAGCTGCCTTACTCAATGTATAATATTGGCTCAGTAACATCGGCTTCACAGCCAGCACTGTATCTTATGCCTGAATGAAGACTGTCCGACACATATGTTCCCCATAAGGCATATCACTGTCTTCTGGTGCTTAGAACATTAGACAGCATGTCAGCACCATACTTCAGGGTTATTTCAAACAGTGACACCGTCCAGAAAAAATGTGAAAATTGTGGCCAAATGGACCACCGAAAGAATCCCTTTTTATAGTTTGAGAAACAAAAGGAGAAATCATCATCTCGTTCAGCCTCAGCAGGAAGTGTGTGCTCTGGGTAGCTGCAACGTGCTGCTGTCCCAAACACACTGGCAAATGGTTGGATGAAGGCTGAGCATATTGGAGTGGGGATTACAGATAAGTTTAAGTACTCAAATTCACAAGTACAGGACCATGAGTGATGGTAGGTGGATTCTGTGTACTAATAAAATTTATTTCTTGGAATTGGCTCATGGGCTTGTGCAGACTAGCAAGTCTGAACTCAATAGGAGCAGGCTGCAGACTGGAGATTCTCCAGTGGTGTGGAAGCTCAAATGCTTTAGAGAAACGTGGGTTGTCTCTTCAGCCTTTTCCTCAAAGACAGCTGACTGCAGGTTTAGACATCGTCCATGGCTACAAAACGCCTTCTTCATACCTACCTGTGTGCAACTGGACCACAAATGACTACGGCCTAGTTAAGTAGACACAAACTGTCACAGCACCTAGTTAAAACAAACAAACAAAGAAGAAAGATTTGGATGTGAACTGTCCCCAGCAGGTCTTTGCATACTCAGTCCCCAGCTTGTGGCGCTATGTGGAAGACAGGGTCCTAGGTGCACACGCAAGCTATTGGGAGCAGGCTTTGCAGTCACAGCCTGGTCCTGTTTCTGGTTCTATCCTCTGCTTCCTGATGCACCAAGAAGTGAGGCGCCCTTGTCTCACACTGACATTGCCACAAACTCTGCCGTGTGAACTGAAACTCTGAGTGCCCATAAACCTTTCCTTTGCTACATTGTGTCTTTCAGTATTTTGCACAGTAATGAGAAAGGATATGGAGGCCCAGGAAAGTGGCCTGGAGGAGACCGTCCCTTTCTCACTTTCCCGGAGGCAAGAATGGGAGAGCAGTAACTCATACACCCTGTCAGTGGACCCGGACCAGAGTGTTCAAGTCCCTCTCTGCAGGAGACTCTCACTCCGTGTACTGGCCATAGTGGAACTAATGAGGGATTTTTTTCTTTTACATTTAAAAAGAGGTTTTTCCTTTGACCAAGAAAGGAATTATCTTTATTTCTGTTCAGTGATTTTCCTATGCCATTGATTTAGCATCTCTGTGCTCTGAGCCTCATCCAACTGCAAGCTGCTTGGCCCTTCTCTGGAGTTAATGGTAGGGTTCAATGGTTTCCAAGCCACAGGTGGACCCACCCTCTCTCTCAGCAGTGCTGTTGGGCAGTAAGGATGTTATTGCTCAGGTTCTAGAGGACAAGGCCTCACCATTGTCTTGGATCCATGACAAAAGATGGATCTTGCCTTCTATTCTGGAATCTTGATATGCAAAGGGTAGTACATAAACCAGCAGCATCTGCCACAAGATGTACGCTTTGCGGATTGTAGAACCCAAAGCAACGAATCCAGGGCTTCGTTTTTAGCAAGATGCCATTAGATTTCGATGTGTAGTGAGGATTGCAAAGCATGCTGTAGGGAGCCATCTGGTGCTCACTTGTTCTTCGATATTTAGACCCCAATCTTTGACCCATCTTTTTACCTATTTTGAACTGGACATCCCATAATATTCCTCCTTCCCCTGGAACAAATGGATGACCATCTCAGTCCTGATCCCTGAAAGTACAGTTCTTGAATATGCCCACCAGCTAAACGTGGCTGGCATTTTCCCTTCCACTGTGCAGACGTAATTTTTTATTCCCAGCTCTTCTCAGGAGTCCTACTACTTCAGCCCCACACTCGCTGTGCCACTATCAGCTCCCAATCCTCCTTGAATTCATCTGAAGCAGGGCTGGATCTTCCCCTCAGAACTGGCTTGGAGAGATTCAGACACTGGTGAGCACAGTTCTCGGAGTAAGTAGGACCAGTTGAGAGATTCAGGAAGCAGGGAACCAGGCTTGGGTGTCCTGTGTCTAGAGTAACCTGAGGTTACATATGACCTTCATTTAAGCTTCCAATGCCCCAATTTCCAATTGCTGGGAAAGCCACCTTTGAGCACATCTGTGAAACCCATTAAACCCATTAAACCAGTTTGATTTTGAGGCCAGTTTAACAAGGAACTAGTGGCCAGCAAAGAGTTACACTGTCGACTTTACGAGCAGTCTAATGGTCCCTTTTACTTTTATTAAGCATGGAATCCATTAACCTGTCATTATGGGATCTCCCCATTCCACGGAGGCAAATGGCTAATTGAATGGCCCGTCTTTAATAGTATAGCCTGTAATTATAAAAGCCATTTACAAAATCCCACAGACTAGCATTCCCAGAGAAGGAGGATTTCTCACTGTGAAAACCAGCTTCGGTCTTGGGCAGCAATTACTCATATTTCCTCTTCCTGGTATTAGGACTATAGGAGCAGACAATGGATTCATTCCAAATATAATTCCAAGCTCCCCTCATTCACACTATAGCAATTCCTAGGCTTGTTTTCCCTGTCTTCAGAAGTGGGAAACCTGCACAACTGACTCCCGCCTCAAGTTGGCGGAGGCTCATTTTCTTGACTAGTCTGAATCACACCTCTCTAATGTGGTTGCATTGTAGCCATCTGGACTGAGTGCAGGTCAATAGCTGTGCAAATCAACTTACACAGAGTAAATTAATTATACAAGAGAATTAACTTACGCATGCCTGGAACGCTCTAAGCTAAAGCGCCACACAGCTCTAGAGAGTACTGCTATCAGCTTTGTAAATTGAGCTCTTGTGTGGCTGACAGCCTGTGTTTCAGCTATGGAAGGCAGTCTCCTGACTGTGTGGCTGACACCAGCTCATCCATCTGAGTCAGTCCAAATATTGTTTTCTCAAGAAAGTCTGCTGGACCATCTCATCCAAAGGAGCCACATCCTTACTCACCAGTCACTTTATTTGTTGAAATAAGTGAATTAGATACTCAGTGTGTGCATTTGAAACAATTCCTATAAAATGGAAGTTTACTTAAGGAACATCTGATTCTGTCACCAAAAATTTGTTGTTGTTGTTGTTGTTGTTGTTGTTGTTTTGTTTTGTTTTTTGAGACAGGATTTCATTATGTAACAGCTGTGGCTGTCCTGGAACTCACTCTGTAGACCAGGCTGGCCTCAAACTCACAGAGATCTGCCTGCCTCTGCCTTTTGAGTGCTGGGACTAAAGGTGTGCACCACCACCATCCAGCCTGTCACCAAAATGCTAAAGTGAACTTTCTTTCCTGAGTGTTTACCGTAGCCTGTTCCCTGATGCTGTAACAGAATGCCTGAGACTGGGTAATTTCTAAAAATAAGAGGCTTATTTTGGTTCTAGAGGTCTATGCGCACAGCATCAGGATCTTCTTAGCTTCTGGGAAGGCCTTGTTGTATCATCTCATAGTGGAGCATCATGCAGCGAGGCAAAGCAAGCCCCCGGGAGCCTGTCAGTCTGTCAGTTCACAGACAGACAGATCCACTTTATGAAAGTCTTCTTCCCAAAGGCCCACATCCCACACTAGTAACATAATTCGGGGGCTTAAAGTTCCATCAGATAAAATCAGGGGACACATCCAAACTGTAGCAGTATGCTTTCTCAAAAGTTTTCTTCTGTAGAGTTATTGATTGGTTTGGTTTGCTGTTCAATTTTTGCTTGTTTGATTTTCTTCAAATCTCTCCAGTATCACTTTTTCTTAATTTTTTCCCCCTCGGGCATCTTCAGGTATAACAACAATGACCTTAAACTTCCTATAAAAGAACCCACTGGTATCTGAATGTCCAGCAACCAGACACTTGTTAGAGTATAAAAACCACGTTCCTCTCATCGGTGACAAGCTAAGGCGACCACACCCAATGCTTTAAAATTATTCAGGCTCTCCTTGTGGGTTTTTTTTT
>CABHPH010147826.1:60322-79925 GCA_902168325.1 Peromyscus nudipes | reverse complement strand
TGGGGCCGATTCTGACAGGGCCACTAGTCTGAGTGTGACAACCACGCCATGAACTAAGACGATGCCATTTTTCCTATGACCGCCTTGTGCGAGAGGCCAGGATCAGGTATGACACCCATCCTCATGAAGGCAGGGGGCCCAGGCTTTGGGGACTAGGGGGCGCGCGCGGGTTCTGGGTGAACCTTCCTTCCTGTCCCCCGCAGCGAAGGGTTGGACCCTCAGGTTTCCGCGGGCTGCGGCCAGGCAGAGGGCGGAGCATCCGGAGGGCGGGGCTGCGCGAGGGGCGGGGCTGAATGGGGGCGGGCACAAGAAGAGGAAGGTGGCGTGCGGCGCGCTGCGCGCATTAATATCAGTCGGCCGGCGAGCCCAGCCTCGGCGTGTACGAGGCCCGTTCCCCGCGCCGCGGCGTCTGCCTGGTGAGTCCGCCCACCCTCCCGGGCGCGCCTTCGCCCTGCGTTCCCCTGCGGGGGTCGGCCCCGAGCTCAGTCGGGTATCCCTTCGGTCCTTCGCGGTGGCGGGGCGCTTGCGCCTCGGTGGAGGCGGGGTGGGGGCGCCGGCCGCCGGGTGCCACCGCGGAGCTGTGGGCCAGGCACGGGAGGGCCGGGGACGCGCGCTTGGCCCTGGTCTGCTTGGGGGGCAGGCCTCCTGGTGCACCCGGGACCCCGCGGTCGCGCTCCACTGGGCAGGTGCGCTCGGCGAGGGGAAGCCGGGCCGTAGACGGGCAGGCTCGGGCGAGCGCTCTGCCGTGGCCACCCACCAAGATGAGCAAGGAACGGCTACAGCCCATAAATGGGCCCCGCGACAGACTCTGAACCCCAACCTGAGCACAGACCTTGGACTCCAGGGAAGGGCACTTCCCTACATCTGTGGGCGCCTAAACTGGGAATGTGGCTGCCCCCTGCCGCGTCTCCAGTACCTGAAGTCGTTTGAAAATATGGGTAGAGACTGGCTGCTGGTGTTTTTAAAAAGTTTGTTGAATGGTTGACCAAATAACCTTATAGGATTCTAGAAGAAATATGCAGCCTTCAGCCACCGAGTGGCTGGGCCCACAAGGATTCACTCATTCACGCACTCATTCATTCATTTATATCCTCAACAAATGTATGTGCACCAGGGATGGGTCAGGGTGGAACTGTTGTGAGTAGCTGGACTGAAAGGCCAGGTGTCATCGATTGTAGGAATGAGATTGGCCCTCATCTGATAAGCGAGTAATGAAGAGCAGACTGAGGACCCAACCCAGGCCTCCCCGACTTTCCCAGGCTACTGTCTGGTGCCAGGCCAGGCTTGCTTGCCCTTCCTGGAAGACTGCCTTGAGACCAGATCTAGGGTAACCTAACTATGGAAGAGAGTTGCGGGGGAAACCGCAAGAATGATGTGGATTTTCCACATTCCATCTCCACCCAGCCATGACACTTCAAAGTCCTGAGTGCTCCCCTGAGCCCTTGGGCCGCGCTGTCCTGGACAAACCCTGGCAGTCAGCGTTGATTGTTCCCGCCTTCCAGAGGCTTCAACTCTTGAGAGGGCTGGGCTCGTGCAAAGTTTTGTAGGTAGGGAGAATTGTGTGTAGGTAGGCAGGAATTGTGTGTATCCTCGCCTCTCCCAGCACTCTTGCCTAAGAAAGGAATGGTATTGGGGTTGGCTTGTCACAGCTGGGGTTAGCAGGCATTTCACCCACTGAGTGCAGGTACCTGAGGAGCAAGGTGCTAGCTAGCTTCTGCTACTGTGGTATGTAGTGTTGGGTACCGGCTTTGGTGATGACCAATGCAGAGAGCTGCCCAGATGTGGCATGCACTCTGTTCTGAAGAGATTTGGGTAGATCCGAGGTTACTGGGGGCTCTGAAGGACGAGTTGAGGGTGTAAAGGGGGCAATTAGGGCAGTTGCAGGGGATGCTGTGGGAGGGGAGGCGATGTACACAGCTTGAGATCACCTGGTTCCTCTTATTTGCATGTAAGAATAGCCTACCCTAGGGCTCAACAGTGCTGGGTGCCTGGACACAGCCTTTTAGACCTTTTGAAGGGCAGTGCATGCTATTCCAGCTGCCCCTTTCCTCTCTAGTGAGAGGTTGAGGATTGGGGGCCTACCTCTAGGCTGTGTTCGAGGCCACACGGCCATTGTCATCAGGGATACAGTGAATCTGGTGGTTCCCTGGATGTGAGCTTGAGACTGGCAGTCTGTAAGAAACTCCTGCTATGGGTCTGTGGTCATTGGACATTTGTTCTGTGGCTGCATCTCTGGCCACCATTTGCCAGGCTGTGGCCACGGAGGGCAGCTAGTGTTTCGGTTCTGGTCACTCTGCCTGGCTGGGCACCCTCAGAAGCCACATCTATCCTTCCCCATAGTCACAGGCCTGAAGGAGACAGCTAAATTGAAGCTGCAGGGTGGAGGGTGGCCGTGGTCAAATACCACACAGAGCTCTCTGTGCCTGGTCAGCACATGGAGGGCACTTTCTGGTTTTTCAAGACAGGGTTTCTCTGTATAGCCTTGGCTGGTCCTAGAGCTTGAACTCAACAGAGATCCGCCTGCCTTTGCCTTCCAAGTGCTGGGATTAAAGGCATGCACCACCACCACCCGGCTACAATTTTTTTTTTAAGGCAGTAGGCTGCCCAGACTAGTCTCCAACTCCTACTCAAAAGTACTTTCTTGCTGGACAGTGGTGGTGCACACCTTTTATCCCAGCACTCAGGAGGCAGAGGCAGGTGTATCTCTGAGCTCCAGCCAGGGCTAGACAGAGAAACCCTGCCTCAAAAAACAAACAAGCAAACCAAAAAGAGTACTTCCTGCCTCAGCCTCCTAAGTCCTGGGCTATAATGTGTACCATTTATATTAATTAGCTCATTTCATATTACAGTAATTAGAGATTAGATTCCTTTTTTCAGATAGGTAAACTGGGCAAGGAGAGGCTAATTAATTTGCCCAGGGTCTCAAAATCAGGTTCAGAACTCCCAGTTCTAATTGCACTGGGGGCTTTCCCTGGCCAAGCTGCTCTTCCCAAGGGAGGTGTATCCATGGGGACTGGCAGACCTCAGGGGTAAGGAACAGAGAATGGCCTTAGACTTGTTTGTTTTTCAGTACTCGGGACAAACCCAGGCCTGGTCTGTCTGTGCCAGATGTGCACTCTGCCACTGAGTCAGATACCCATGCCCCCTTCCTGTAGTCTCCTCTTCCCTACTGTTGCTAGAAGGGGACAAGGCAGCCAGTTGTATGAATGGAGAAGCTGGAACTTTAGTGTCGGGAACTTCGATGGTGGGGCTTCCCCCAAGAACCATCCTGGCTGATGTCCACAATTTCTCTACCCACACAGTTCAGGGTTCTTACTCTCTTACTCCTCTCCTTGTGTTTTCACTGGTCCAAACAGGAGGGATATTTCAGACAAAAGGGTAAGAGTATCTGTCTGAATGAGCTAAAAAGCAGTCATTTCTAGAGGTGCTGCCATCTTGAAAATTGAGTTCTTAGCTGGCTTTATGGGTGTGTGTCCTCATGGACATGCCTGCTGCAAAAAAGAAGGCAATCAAGAAAGGAAGAACCAAAAATCAAACAAACAATCAAAAAAAGGGGGGGCTGGGTGTGGCGGCTCATGCCTTTAATCCCAGCACTTGGGAGACAGAGGCAGGTGGATCTCTGTGAGTTCGAGGTCAGCCTGGTCTACAGATCGAGATCCAGGACAGGCCCCAAAACTACACAAAGAAACCCTGTCTTGAAAAAAAAAAGAAGAGACCATGTGCTTTCTTGGCATTATGCCTGGAAGGGTGTGGAGAGCCCTGGCGGCAGCCCTGGCCCAGGACTGGGCTTTGTGGAAGTAAAGCAGCCAAATGTAGGGGGGTTACCCATCTGTGTGTCTTGGGACACACCCCAGCTCACAGTGTAAGTACCTGTTTGCAAAACTTCTTACAAAACTTCCTGCCTGTTTTCTCTGGCCTGGAAGCATCTCCTGGCCTATAATGAGTCTGTTCCCACCAAGATGGCCCCAGCAATGACTGAGGCAGGTCTGCACTGCCTTAGGCTAGAGTTGTCTCCTTCAGTGATGAACCTTCTTTGTTTTGTTTTTGTTTTCGGAGACAGAGTCTCATGTATCCCGGTTTGGTTTCCCACTGTGTGGCTGAGGATGACCTCAAACTCCTGATTCTCCGGCTTCCATCTCCCCGAGTGCTGGGATGACAGACATGTGCCACCACACATGTGCTAAACCTTCCTTCAGAGGCAGTAAAAGAACAGAGCTGAAGCCTGGGTGGGTGCTGGCTGATCTTGGGAGTTCCAAGTGAGGGAGATTGGGAGAGTCCAGTTTGTCTGATCAAGAGCCGTTGGCTGCTGGCGTTTACCCGAGCCAGCAGTAGTGATCCTGTGTCTCGTGTCTATATTTGGTCCAGTTTTCATAACTAGTGCATACATACATGTTTCTCCTATAATGGGGCTATTCCCAATAAGGCTACCATAAGTTGAAAAAGATTACAAGTTGAAAAGGCGTTTCGTACGCCTAAGTACACAATGTTACCTTAGCCCACCTTGTGTGTCCTTAGAACAGACAGCTAACCTTCCAAGGGATGTGTGTACCCCATGGGGACTAAGGGACCACTACAATGCTGGGCACCTAGAGATCCTGGAACCCACCAAAGCAGCCCTGCTCTAAGTGAGGACCTAGAAAATCTTTGCCTGGACTTCTATGGGAACTTTCCAACAGGCTTTTCCTTATCAGACTTGGAAAGGTGGGTTGGGGCTAGGTGACATCATCTGGAAGAGGCCTCCAGAGCCCACCACGCCTCCTGTCTTATACCATAGACCTAACTCCCCTTGAGTTCCAGATAAGGCTAGGCAAGTCTCTGGCCAAGACATGGCCTTGTTCTTCCATGAATATCTTCTAGACACAGGGAGACCACACTCCACAGTCCTTACTGGCCTGGCTGTGGGGAGCATGTCCCCCAGGAGCATTTCTCATTAGGCAGGACGGTGGTGCTGGCGTCTTACCTGTCGTCCATCCTGCTTTGTCCCCTTAACAGACGAGGAAAAGGTCGCTTTCCTCTGTGGTGTGGGAGACAGGAAAGTGCTGTTACCCAGGGCAAGCCCACTGCCAGCTCTGGCCCTTGAGTGTGGTGCAAGCATCCAGGCACCTCTTCATTGTATTCTCCTCTGGGCTAGGTACCCATTCCCTCCATGACTAAGCTCAAAGCATGGGGGTGGGGGCAGAAGGCAGAGGGCAAAGGCATGCAGACACTGCAGAGTGGCCTCTGGGACAACTGTCTGCCTCCCTGCTGGCTCACCCGTGGGACATCTGACTCCCTTTCTGGCCATCTTGCCCCGCCCAGTGCTGAGATCTTTCAGAAGCCCAGGTCCTGGGCAGGGAGGGAAAGCAGGGGACTGTCTTATTAGAGGCTTCAGGCATCCAGGATGGCCAACTTCTGAGGGCCTGGTGGAGCCACAGGTGATAGAAAAGCCCAAGTTCCAGGGTACACGGGCCCTCTCTCATGACACCCCACAAGTGATGGGACAGCCCAAGTTCCAGGGTACACGGGCCCTCCCTCATGACACCCCACAAGTGATGGGACAGCCCAAGTTCCAGGGTACACGGACTCTCTCTCATGCCACCCTTCAGCTATATTTCCTTTTTTTTTCCCCTTGGCAGTGCTAATGGTTAAATGCAGAATCTTTTGCCCGCTAAGCAATGGCTCTACCACTGAGCTATACTCTTGTTCTAAAAGCATTGCATTGCTGGTGTGATGGCTGGTGTCTGTAATGCCAGCACTCGGGAACCCAAGGCGGGAAGCTGAGAACAAGTTCCAAAGCGAGCTAAACTTGTCTCAAAAAAGCCCAGATAAGGGACTAAAGATATGAGAGTAGTTAGTTAGTTCAGTGCCATAAACCAGGCACAATGGTTTACATCTGTAATCCCAGCACTTGGGAAGCGGAGGCAGGAGGATCAGAAGTTAAGATCATTTTTGCCTGCCTATCAAGTTCCAGGCCAACCCGAGGTCCATGCTGGGCAAGCATTCCACTAGCTGAGCTGTGTCCCAGTCTATGTATTTGGGTGTTTGCCCACACCACTTTCATGCCTGGTGCCCATGGAGGCCGGACGAGGGTGTCAGATCCCCTGGAACTGAGGTAGCAGGTCATTGTGAGCTGTCGTGTGGGTTCTGGGAATCAAACCCAGGTCCTCTGAAGAGCAGCCAGTGCTGTTAATAGTTGAGCCGTCTCTCTTTTGTTTCACGTGATCATTTTGTTATGGGACACACCGGAGCATGCGTATGGAAATCAGGTGACAATTTCCTGAAAAGTCCTTCCATTATGTGAGTCCTCGCGGTTAAATTCAGGTCCACAGGCTTGGGACTCATGTCTCTCGCTGCTGAGCCATCTCGCCAGCCACTTCCATATTCTTGCTGCCTGTCCCTTGTCAAATGCTGTATAAAAAATTTCTCCCTAAGTTGGCCTTGAAACCACTGTGCAGATCAGGCTGTCCTCAAACTTAAGACAATCCTCCAGTTTCAGCTGCCCGAGTGTTGAGATTACACACTCTCTTCTTATACTTTTTATCTTCCCAGTAGTATCTTTTGAATCATAGAAGGTTCCAATTTTGAAGACTAATTTATAGAATTTTCTCTTTTGTTACTTGCCTCTGGGCTGTGTCTTAGTTATTGCTTAGTACAAGAGAATTGAGATTTTTTTCTCCCATGTTCTCTTTTAAATTTTTAAATTTTATTTTAAAAATTATGTGTGTGGATGTTTTGATTGCAGGTATATCTGTGCACCATCTGTGTGGTGCATCTGGTGACCTCAGAGGCCAGGAAAGGGCATTGTATCCCCTGAGACTGGAGTTAGAGTTGTGGGCCGCTCTTCGGATACTGTGAATCAAGCCCAGGTCTTCTGGAAGAGTAGCCAGTACTCTTAACTGCTGAGCCACCTCTCTGGTCCCCAGTGTGCTCTTTAAAGTGTTACAGATTAGCTCTTACACTTAGACCTATCTTTTTTTTTTTCTTTTTTTTTTTCTTTTAAGAATTTGTTTTTTGAAGCCAGGTGTGGTAATGCACACCTTTAATCCCAGCACTCAGGAGGCAGAAGCAGGTTGATCTCTATTGAAGGCTAGCCTGGTCTACATAGTAAATTTGAGGGCAGCCAGAGCTACATAGTGAGACTGTCTTTTAAAAAAACAAAAACAAAAAAAAACTATTACTCGGGCTGGAGAGACGATGGCTCAGTGGTTAAGATCATCGGTGGCTCTTCAGAGGACTGGTGATTCCTGGCACCCACATGGTGGCTCCTCACCCTCCGTAACTCCAGTTCCAGGGGATCTGACATCCTCTGCTGGCCTCCATGAGTACCAGGCACATGTGATGAGTACCAGGCACAGAGATACATGCAGGCCAAACACCATAGACACAAAATAGAAGTAAAATAATTTGTTAACCTTTAATGAACCTTTCTGTGTAGCTTCAAGTCATCTCCTGGTGCCTCCAGCACCCCGAATCATTTCAGCTCTTCTGAACTTGGCTTTCACCAAGACAGACTGCTAAGGGAGTGTGCCAGGATGCCAGAGAAGCCGGCTCATGCCACCTCATGGTGGGACAGCTGCGCTCTTGTTTGTGGTATCATTTGACCCTGTTTGCTCACTGACAGTTGGGCTCACTTCCTCTTAGGTGACTCATAACAACTTTGTCAGAGTGACCTGGGTTTGTCTCCGGAAGTAGATCCTCTGGATGCCCTGACCCGGTGTGCCCTATGCTTGCTAATGCTACCACAGCACCCCGAAGTTTCCCTGTCTTCCTGAGTCTGGACAGTATGTCCATGGCCAATGTTTGTCTGATAGGAAAGACCTCTATCATCTTTTTTTTTTCAAATGTATTTACTTTTATGTGTCTGTTTCCCTACATGCCTGTCTGTGTATCACATGGGTGTCTGGTGCCTGTGGAGGCCAGAAGGAGTCAGATCCCCTGGAACTGGTATTGAAGACAATTGTGAGCCACCATATGGGTGCTGGGAATCAAACCCAGGTCCTCAGGAATAGCAGCCAGTTCTCTTCATTGCTGAGCTCTCTCTGCAGCATCCGTTTTGAGATCTTTTGTATGCCATCAGGCAGAGGTGCGGTTTCATGCCTTTGCTTAGGCATGGTTGGTTGTTCCAGGGTCATTGATTAAAACACTGTTCTTTCCCGTGGTGGTGGCTCCACAGTCAGCAGTTGAGGAACCATCGACGGATAGGTGATCTTGGGGTTGTCAACCAGGCCCACACTGTCATGACTCTCTGGTGTTATAGTAAGTTTTGAAATCAGGAAGTAAAAGTCTGTCTACTTTGCTCCTTTTCAAGACTGGCTATTTTTGAAAATATCCTCTGCATTCCCTTATGAATTTAGGAACTGCTTGTCACTTCTGCAGAAAATGTCAGCTGGAGTTTTGATAGGAACTGTACTGAATCTGCAGATCGTGTGGGGAGTGTCTTCCCACCCGTGGCAGGTGCTAGCCTTTCATTTTTCCCTCTCAACAGTCTTTATAGTTAAAGACTGTTAACTATAGTTATAGTTTCCTTTAGTGTCCAGGCCTGACACTGTATTAAATTTATTCCTATTGTAAATGTTTTGTATGTGTGTATTAATTTTTTTTCCACAGCCCTGGGATTGATCTCAGGCTCTTGGGAGACATGTGTTCTACTGTGCAGCCCAGGTCTTAGTATTTTCTATTTCTTGGTGCCATAATAGTCATTTAATTTTATTTTGGACTATCAGTGGTGTATAGAAAAACAGCCCTATGGTGCTGTCTTCTCTGCTGCCTTGCTTTCCTAGAGAATTAGTTCTGGTAGCTGTTTTAGTGGATTCCTTGGGTGATGTATGTCAGGTCAGTATGTTCAGGGGCATGCCAGGAGATTCCAGCGTGCAGCCAGGCTTGAAAATTATCGAGTGAGCTGGGCACCACGGCACCTGCGTAACATCCCGGTACCTGGAAGTAGAGGCAGTAGTGGAGCTTGCTGACCAGTGTGTCTGGTATCTCTGTCTTCCATTTTGGATTTTGTCTTGGTCCGTGACTGGTACATGACAGATGAAGTGGTCTCCTTGTTGGCACATCAAGGATTCCGTTTCATGGTCTTAACATTTGTTCCTCATGTGAAGGGTGGCACATCTGTTCTCTGTTGAGAGAGCACCTGTCACAGGACTGTTTTCTCTTGAGTCCTCAGTCTCTTGAGCTCAGTTAAACTCAGTTTTGTGTCCAGTGGGAAGAACAGCATTTGTTATCTGGACCTATGAGTTTGGGTCTCTCACCCTCTCCCTCCTGACCTGCGGGGCCCCCCCCCGGCCCCCCCCCCCCCGTGTGTGTGTGTGTGTGTATGTGTGTGTGTGTGTGTGTATATGTGTGTGTGCGCGCGCGCGCGCTCACTGCTTAGTCTTTTTTGTAAACTTGACACAAGCTAGAGTCATATGGGAAGAAAGAACCTCAGTTGAGAAAATGCCTCCATCAGATTGGCTTGTAGGGAAGCCTAAGGGCATTTTTTTGATTGATGATTGATGTGGGAGGGCCCAGCTACTGTGGACAGGTCCTGAGTGCTGTAAGAAAGCTGGCAGAGCCTATCAGTAAGCAGCATTCCTCCATGGGGTCTGCATCAACGCCTGGCTCAAGGAACTCGTGCCTTGAGTTCCTGCCCTGACTTCCCTCACTGATGGGGTGTGACCTGAGAGCTGTAAACTGAAATATGTACTTTCATCCCCAAGTTGTTTTTTGGTCAAGTGTTTTATTACAGTAGAGAGTAAAACACATCCTCCCCCGCCCAAACTCCCACGGTGAACCGTGGTACTGGGATTGAACCCAGGGCCTTGTGCATTCTAGGCAGTCTTATTTTATATTTTTTAAGACAAGGTCTCATTAAGTAGCCTAGGCCAGCCTTGAACTTGTGATCCTCCTGCTTCAGCCTTTTGAGTAGCTGCGATCATAGGTTTGTTCTTGACCGCAGCTGAAGCTGGTGCTGGAATCCGCGTCTGTAGTTGAGAAGGGCTTTGTCTCTCATGAATGTGAGAAGTTGCTCTCATCATTGGGGTTTCGGCTCTGGAGAGAGTGTCTTATCCTGGAGCAGCACTATCTGGATGAGTTACGTACACAAATCACTCGGGATCTTTTTAAAAATTGTGCTTCTACATTTGGAATATGAAGGAAAAATTGGAATCATGGCAGTGCACCAGCTATTTTAGGTTTTTCGGGGTTTTTTTTTTTTTGATGCAGAGTTGTGAACTGGGGGTCTTGCTCAAACTGAGCAAGTGCTCTGTCACCCAATTTTAAGGGGAAAGAAAGCAAAAAACCTCTAATAGAAAAAAAAACTCAGAAGTTTTAAGATGCTAAGCTCACATAGGTTTACTTATGAAAGCAGCTAGTATTTCTCTTATATACTATTTACCTGTAAGTTTGTGTTCAGATAATTAAATCACTATTCTTTTTGTGGGTTCCTGCTCCCTAGCTGACCGATGTCCCACGTCACCTCCTGAACCGCTGAGATTGCGGCTGTGGACCACACATTGCACCCAGCTTCAAACTGAAAATTAAAATAAACATTTCTGCTATGTAGCTTTGGCTTGTGTGGAATTCTGTGTAGACCAGGCTGGCCTGAAACACACAGAGATCGGCCTTCATCTACCTTCAGAGTGCTGGGACCGAAGGTGTGCGCAACCACACTCAGCCTAAAAAATACTTCTTGACTCATCTGAACCCACTGAAATTGTTTTGTTTTGTTTTTTACTTTTTTCATAGGATGGGGCACATATGTGTATGAGTGCACAGAATGTGGTTGATGTGGGGAATCTCAATTAGGTAAAATTTTTCAAGTGAGCCCTGACCTTGTAGGAGAGACTCCTGTCTCTGCCTTCAGAGGCTGGAACTGTTGGCAGGCCGCCACACCCACCCAGCGTTTAGGTGGATTCTGGGCATCCGAACTCAGATTCTCACACTTGATACACCTTCCTACTCCCTGAAAACTTACTTTATTTCCTTTTTAAAGCCGGGTCTTACTGTGTAACTCTGACTGTCCTGAAGCAAACAACAGCAACACTTCTGCTTGCGTTGTTTGAGACAGGGTCCCTCTATGTTGCTTTGACTGGTCTAGAACTTGCTGTGTAGCCCAGGCTGGCCTCAAACTCACAGAGTCCACCTCCCTCTGTCTCCCGAGTGCTGGGATTAAATGCGTGCACCACCACATCTGGCACCCAAAAAAATTTTAAACACTGTATGTATTTTTATTTTATTTATTTATGGCCAGGCATGGTGGTGTACACCTTTAATCCCAGCACTCAGGAGGCAGAGGCAGGAGGATCTCTGTAAGTTTGAGGCTAGATTGGTCTAGGTAGCCAGTTCCAGGCTAGCCAAGGCTACACAGTAAGATTCTGTCTCAAAAAAAAAAAAATTGATGACTTCATCCATATATATAACGTCGTTTCATCATTTGCTGTGTTTTCTTACTTAATGGGATGGTTCCAGGGCTGTCCCTGTGTCTGCCCTGCTGTGTTCCCCATGCTGGGCTAACCCTGGAGCTCAAGTGAGCCCCTGCCTCAGCCTCCCAGTCCCTGGGACTGTGAGTCCACACCCCTGCACCAGGCTTATGGAGTCAGTTGGGCCTCAGTGGATCTTTGAAAAGGTGTCCACTCTCTGGGATTTCCTGGACCTAAAAGTCATATCTCAGTGGGTAAAGACATTTGCCTGGCAGGCCAGGTGACCTGCAGTTTGACCCTTGGAGCTTATGTAGAGGTATAAAAAGATTACTGACACCACAGAATTGGGCCCTGACCTCCACACATGCTGCGGCACATGCCACCCCCATCATGCTCACCTGTGAGCTCTTACAGGAAGTCACTTTTGCAGCTGCATGTTGATTGGCTTTTAGACAGCAGTGAGGAGGGGGAGGGGGGAGGGGAGCAGAACACAAGCTCGCTGCTTGTGAAACAGTCAAGGTGGTGTCATTAATGGATAACCAAGTCTCTTCTCGGGTGCATGAGTGTTCCTGTTTTAATCGGCCATTCTGCTGCCTCGTGTTTCTGACAACACTTGGTGTTTACTGTTTTCTAATGTTAGACCCTAGATTTAGAAAAAGAAAACTTCATTTATTTACTCATAATAAGTAAATATAAATATTGTGCATGCTGGGGATGGAATTCTCAGGGCCTTGCTCATGTTGGCCGGTGTTCTACCATCAAGCTTTGTTCCCAGCCTTTTCAGGCTCTTTACACCTAAAGCTATGTTGAGTAACCGTAGAAAATCTCAGATTTGACCGTTTGTCTTGTAAAAAGAAAAAGAAGAGAGGGCTGGAGAAATGAGTGCTGGGAACTGAACCTGGGTCCTCTGGTGGGGCATCTGAGCCATCTCTCCAGCCCCCTTTAGTGTGTGTGTGTGTGTGTGTGTGTGTGTGTGTGTGTGTGTGTGTGTGCATGCATGTGTGGACTGCCCACGGAGGCCCATTAGGACATCAGATCCCCCTGGAGCTGGAGTTACAGGTGGTTATGAACTCCTGGCATGGGTTCTGAGAACCGAACTTGGGTCCTCTGGAAGAGCAAGAAGCACTCCTCACCGCCACACCATCTCTCCAGTCTCCAACCAGCCCCTCAAGGCATACTTTGTTTTCAGGTTGTTGAGGTCTAGCCCAGGGCCTCAGGCATGCTGGGCAGTGCTGAATCTTGGGTATTGCTGCTCTGTAGACCGCAGATATTAATGCAGGCATTTTCCACAGACCAGCACAGGAACTTCACCCCGGGGAATGCAGCTCTTGCCTTCCAGCTCCTGGCAGTCTTGCAGGCGGCTACAAATTTTTCTAGTTCCCATGGTCTGTGCTTCTTCGACTCTTGAATGATTTTTATTCATTTATTTGTTTATTTTTATGGAGACAAGGTCTCATGTAGCGCAGCCTGGCCCAGCCTAAGTGTAGTAGAGGATGACCTTGAACTTTTTTTAAAATTATTTATTTTATATGCACTGGTGTTTTGCTTACATGTATGTTTGTGTGAGGGTGTCACATCTTGGAGTTACAGTTGTGAGCTGCCATGTGAGTGCTGGGAATTGAACCTTGGTCCTCTGGAAGAGCAGTTGGTGTTCTTAACCGCTGAGCCATCTCTCCAGCCCCCGACCTTGAACTTCTGATCATCTCCTGCTCTACTTCCTGAGGGTTTCCTGCATGTGAGACACACAGTCTGCCAATGGAGCTCCATCTTTAGCCTTTGGGCAGTTTTAACATGGCACTGGGTTGTGGTATTTTGTTTGTTTTTTTTTTTTTTCTTTTCTGTTAAGTAATGAGTTAAATATTTAACATTTGTTCATTTAAAAAGATGGAAAACTCAAGGCTAGAAAGCACTGACTGCTCTTCCAGAGGACCCAGGTTCAATTCCCAGCACCCACATGACAGCTCACAGCTGTCTGTAACTCTAGTTCCAGGGGATCTGATTCCCACATACACACTCGCAGATAAAACACCAATGTTCATAAAATTAAATAATTTTTTTAAAAAGACAGAAAACTCGTTATGTTTTTCTGGCTCTTTCTTGGGCGTTCATCAGCCCTAAATCTAGGTGGCTTTTTCCTCTCTAGATCTTGTCTTGGTGGCATTCTGTGTTCTGCTTTGTAGCCCCTGGCACCTTGGACACTTGGCAGGTGGATGAGTGGGTGCTTACAGTGGGGTGTGACTTTCTGCGCAGTGGTTAGCGATTAGTTGTGTAGATAAACTTCAGCAGGGGGGACACCCAGGACACAAGGACACCCAGCTCTGTATGTAACTGCACTCATGTGCCGGGCCGTCTTCCCGCCTGGTGTGGCCTGTGTCTGCACTTCGGACATGAGGGAGGGGGGCTTTTGTGAGGTTCAGAGTGCCCAGCTACTTCAGGACATTTGGCTTCCATGGTACAACAGAAACTCTTGGGGCCCCAGGAGAGTGAGGGGGTGTTTGAGTAGACCCATTGTCTGTTCATCTCACTGGTGACCCATCGGGCCCAGAAACGCAGCTCTCCTGCCCCAGACTCCACCTGGTGGCATCTGGAGGAAGTGGCCTCTGCTATGGCCGTGACTGAGTGCCAAGACCACCGTGAGGTCTTGCCCTCGCTTTCACACCCGTGTCTAATGCTTCCGGAGGTGATGGGAAATGTCAAACAAGGTGGCTTTTTAAAGATTCTTTCTGTCTATTATTGTATGTATGTTGTGGGGGCAGGCACACGGTGCGGAGGTCAGAGGAACCTGGAATCGGTTCTCCTTCGACCTTTCACATCATTCCAGGCTGGAACTCAGGTCAGCTGGTTTGCTGGCAAGCATATTCCGGCCTGCTCCTGGGTTTAGCTTTTTGAGGAACCTCCACACTACTTTCCATACTAGCCATACTATTTGCATTCTTGATAACAGTGTGTACAGTGAATGGACATCCTTTGTTAACATTTTAAACAGAGGCTCAGCTATTACTGGAACTTTGCTTTTGGGTTTTTGGGGGGTGTGTGTGTGTGTGTATTTTTTTTTTTTTTGAAACAGGTTTCTCTGTATAGTCCTGTCTGTCCAAGAACTTGCTTTGTAGATCAGGTTGGTCTCGAACTCGGGGATCTACCTGCCTTTGTCCCAAATGCTTGGATTAAAGGCGTGCGCCAGCACACATGGCTATTACTGAAACTTATAATTTCTAAACTTAAATGGGGCAAATGGCTTTAGTGTAATGTCATCAGTGCCCACCGGAAATGCAGGCTGAAGAAGTAGCAGCCACCCCTCAGATGGAAGACCAGGTGCAGACTTGACTCTTTCTGGATCAAAAAGTATGGTCATCTTCCAGCTGCTTGCCTGCAGAGATGGGCCTCTGCTGGTTGCAGGTGGGAGGTGCCTCCTTATCCTGGACCTTGGCCTTCACATTTTCTGTGGTGTCAGTGGGCTCCACCTCTAGGGTGCTGGTCTTGCTGCTCAGAATCTTCACCGAGATTTGCATTTTAACCTGATAATGAAGGTGATAAACTGTGGAACACCTCAGAACGCCTCGTCATAAGAGCCTTCACACCAGACAATGCCGCTTGTCTGGACATACATCTTTTCTTTTCTTTTTGGTTTGTTTTTGTTTGTTGTTTTGAGGCAGGGTTTTTCTGTGTAGCCCTGGCTGTCCTGGAACTCGCTCTGTAGACCAGGCTGGCCTCAAACTCAGAGATCGGACTGCCTCTGCCTCCCAAGCGCTGGGATTAAAGGCGTGGCCATAGATGGTATAGGTGGCTGTTCCCTGAAGCGGGGCCCCTGTAGGACCCATCAGGATGCAGGACCTCCCACACCTGCACTGCCCGGCTGGACATACTTCTTAAATTCAGTTCTTCAGTGGCTTTGGTCCAATCAGTGTGTGGTGGGTCAGAAAACTTGAGTGGCAGACACATTTTACCAGCCAAGCTGTCTTGCCGAGCTCAGAATGATCCTCCAAACTGTTTTCTTCCCATTAAGTCGGAATACACGCTGTCTACTCTGCTTCATTGTGTGGGTGGGAAGAGGAAATGGGCTGGTGCTGTTGGCAGGCCCTGATCCTGTAATGTAGATGCTCTGCAGTCTTGCAGGTGAATGTGACTAGCTGGGAACCTGACTGACTAGTGTGAGGACTAACTATAGGAATTTGTGTGGGATGTGCCGGTTGGCCTGACCAGTGTGAGTAGTAAAGCTGAATTTGGAGAACTGGCCTGGGGGTGCCCAGTGAAGCACCAGCTGAGGCTATCAGGAGGAAGACTGCAGACTGACTGACTGGGTTGCTGCTCTGGTTCTGTGTGGAGAGCAAAAAAGGAACCCAGGCTGAGAGCCAGTGGTGGTGGGTGGGTATGACCTCAGCTGCGGGGGGTGGGGGGGTGGGGGAGTCCTGCATCCTGGAGGCCCCACAGGGCCATTGCTTCAGGGGACAGCCACCGACACCATCTGTATGTCTTCTTTCAGGCTGTTCCCTGGACTCGCGAGGCGGCAGTGCTTGGAGCTGCACAGCTTGAGCCATGGACTCTCAGGTTAGATTCTGGTATCTTTCCATTTTGTTCTTCCTCAATGTTCCTGTTCATGATGCAACCTGATCCCTCATTTGACAGGTCTGCAGAGATTCACCTCAAATAGCCAACAGAATTGGTCTCCATTGGCACCCGACAGGGGCTTGGTGTGGAGTGGGGAATGTCCTTCCAGAAGGATGGAATGGCGTGACTGTCAGCCTGGTAAACATGGCAGGGGCAACACAGACTAGTTGTATGAACAGAAAAGGCCTGGGCTCTCACTTGCGCCAATGAGGGGCCGAACTGGCTGGCCGTGGGCAGTAGTGGTCTCTGGGTCTCCTGACGTCTCCCCTTCCAGTCAGCCACAGTCTGCTGCAAGGCTCTTGTCTCCTGCTGTCCTGCAGGGCCCTTAGAGAGTGCCTCTCTCCTGTGGTCCTCCTCCCCCGGGGGCAAGGGTGGATGAGATTCCTCCTGCTGCAAGGAAGTTAGGGAACTTGCCCAGTGCCCACAGGGCTGAGGCCACAGTGAAATGTTGACATTTTCTCTTTATCTTGGCATTTGACCCCACCCCCATCAGAACTTATATTTTATTGTAGATGTTTTTGACTTTCTGAATTTTTTATTCCAGCTTTGTATGGTAAAGTAACATAAAGTTAGCACTTATTACATCTATTAAGTGCACAGTTGAGGGCCATTAAGTGACGCAATTTCATTTCTAAACTTTCTTGTACTGTCGGGACTCATCGTACAGGCATTGCTGTCTGAGTGCCCCTCCCCAGTGCTCCTCCCCAGTGCTCCTCCCCAGTGCTCCTCCCCAGTGCCGCTTCTGACAGCTCCTGCATAGTGATCCTCCTAGTGATCCTCTCCAATGCTCCTCTCAGTGCTCCTCTCCAGTGCTGCTTCCCAGTGCTCCTCTCCAGTGCTGCTTCCCAGTGCTCCTCCCCAGTTCTCTACAGTGCTGCTTCCCAGTGCTCCTCCATAGTGCTCCTCCCACTGCTCCTCCACAGTGGTCCTCCCAGTGATCCTCTCCAGTGCTCCTCCCAGTGATCCTCTCCAGTGCTCCTCCCCATTTCTCCCCAGTGCTCCCCAGTGCTCCTCCCTAGTGCTCCTCCCAGTGCTCCTCCCCAGTGCTCCTCCCCAGTGCTCCTCCCAGTGATCCTCTCCAGTGCTCCTCCCCAGTGCTCCTCCCCAGTGCTGCTTCCCAGGTGGTGTTTTGGACACACTGTAGATCTGCAGTGAAGAGCAGAGAGGCCTGTGAGCAAGACCCTCCCTGCCAGCTCTGGGGCTCTGATTATGCACACCTGCTCCTGAAGTAGAACAGGGCAAAGGCAGAGTCTGACGACCTGGGTCAGCCTGCCAAGACCATCCTGGGCTCGTGAAGGGAATGATGGAGAAGAAGGGCTTGTTGCTGGGAACAGGGCCAGTGCCATCAGACTCAGCTCTGTATGTAAACAAGGACGGAACTGAAATGATGACATTGCCTGGCTTCCCTGAGACAGTGTGTAGGCCTTACCCTTGAAGCTGCTTCCCCAATGGGGTGTTTTCAGGAGTCCTTCTGTGGAAGGTGACTAGATCACCCCTTGGTGTCTGCAGGTTTTGGTAGTTGGGGAGGGTTGTTGCTGGTTGTTTTTTACTCTTTGGAGGGCCTGCCACCCAGCTCCCAAATAAATCACTCGGAGGTTTATTCTCACTTATAAATGTCCAGCCTTAGCTTGGCTTGTTTCTTGTCAGCTTTCCTTAACTTTAAATTATCCTGTCAACCTGTGGCCTCTGGGCTTTTCTCATTCTCTTACTTCTGTTAATCTTATTCTTACTCCGTGGCTTGCTGTGTAGCTGGGTGGCTGGCCCCTGGAGTCTTCCACTTTCTCTGCCTCTTTTTTTTCCTCCCAGATTTCTCCTTCTGTTTATACTCTCCTGCCTCACTATTGGCCGTTTACCTCTTTATTAGACCATCAGGTGTTTTAGACAGGCACAGTAGCACAGAGTTAAACAAATGCAACATAAACAAAAGTAACACACCTTAAATACTATTCTGCCACAGAGGGTACTGCAGAATGTGCCTCCACCCCTAGGCCTCTTACTGGAGCATTTGGATCCTCAAGGCCCGCCTGTGCCCTGACCCAGGCTTCCATGAGCCTTCCTGACTCCATTTTCACCTTAGGTCAGCAACGGCTCAGGCCTGGAGGCTGCGCACATCACAGACCTGCTGGTGTTTGGCTTTCTCCAAAGCTCGAAGTATAGTTTCCACCAAGAACTGGAGGCCCTGAGTCAGGAACTGCCCGTGGAAGTTTACCTGGATGCAGACTTCGAGGATGAGCTGCAGACCGATGGCAGCCGGGCCAGCCGCTCCTTCTACCAAGGAAGAATAGAGCCAGGTAGGCCCCGGCCTTGTCCCCTTCCCCCCATATCTAGGCTTTACTGTCCCCCCAGAGGTTACAGGGGGCTTTGGGACTCAGTCCCTAACCCTGCATTGTCAGGTTCTTAAATGAGTGCATGTCATGTGACTTGTCTTGTGATCTGTGCTTGACTGCGTCGTGTCTAACTCATTATCCCGCTTCAGGACTAACTAGAAAGTTCTGAGTTCTGAGGAGTTCTGAGTTCTCTCCAGGTCTGGACCAATAACAAAACGGGCTTTTTACCAGAGGTCCCAAGCAGTTACAGTGTGGTGTAGCCAAAGACTGGATGCTGCTGGAGCTTTTATAACTCAGCCACCGCCAGCTTCAGATGGGGAATTTCAAAGACCTAGGGAGTTTTGAAACCTAGCAAGGCTGGCCTTGCCATTCAGATCTGGGAGGTCTAGGACATTGCTAGTCTGGTCCCAGCCTCCAAGCGACTCTAACACAGCTCCACAGGACCTTGTGTAGGCTAGTTGAATTCTCAGTCCAGCTGAAACTCTTGCAGTTAGTCATTTTTGCATCCTTTCAGAAACCTTAACATATGTGACTTGCTATTACCTTAAGAGATAACCAGAGCACAGAAGTATTCTGACCCTCGTTTCCAGATAAGGAAACCGAGGCACAGCAGAGGGAAATGACTAGCCTCAGATCAAACTGGTCATCCTTCAGGAACAGGACTCAGCCGAGCTGTCCCTGAACCATGTGGTCTCACTCCCTGCTGAACCTGGGTCACTCTGGCCACATCTAGACTTGGTCTTTCCCTACCCTGAGCCCTGGGCTCCCTTCAAAGCCTCTATTTAATGTCTCTCTGTTCCGGTGCTGTTTGCAGCCGGGGGGTGGGACTTTCCTAAAGGCTGGGGTGTGCACGTGCTCAGAGCACTTTTGGTAGTGTGCACGTTGGCATTATGTGAGAAGTTCTTCAAAATGCGTGGGCCTGGGGCTCTGCCCGACCAGTGTGTTCCTGGGCTGGAGACTGCTGGATGACTTTTTTAAAAACTCTGTGTCTGTCTGGGTATGGGGTCTGTGTGGGGGTATTGTGTTCCCCAAAATATTGTGCACGCTAATAAACTTATCTAGGGTCAGAGACAGAACAGCCACAATGTTAAACATGAGGTTAGGCAGTGGTAGCACATGCCTTTAATCCTAGCATTCCAGAGACAGAAATCCCTCTGGTCTCTGTGAGTTCAAGGCCACATTGGAAACGGCCAGACGTGGTGACCTACACCTTTAATCCCAGGGAGTGGTGGTAGAAAGCAGAAAGGTATATAAAGCGTGAGGACCAGAAACTAGAAGCATTTGGCCTGA
>CABHPH010147826.1:6296-60222 GCA_902168325.1 Peromyscus nudipes | reverse complement strand
GACCTACACCTTTAATCCCAGGGAGTGGTGGTAGAAAGCAGAAAGGTATATAAAGCGTGAGGACCAGAAACTAGAAGCATTTGGCCTGGAGAAGCATTTGGCCTTGGTAGGCATTTGGCCTGGTTAAGCATTCAGGCTTTTGAGCAGCAGTTCAGCTGAGACCCATTCTGGATGAGGACTCAGAGGCCTCCAGTCTGAGGAAGCAAGACCAGCTGAGGATCCGGCGAGGTGAGATAGCTGTGGCTTATTCTGTCTCTCTGACCTTCCAGTGTTCACCCCAATAACTGGCCTCAGGTTTGATTTTATTAATAAGACCTGTTAAGATTCATGCTAAAGGTCTGCACATGTCCTAGCATTCGGATAGAGTCAGAGTTGGTTCCTTCCTTCCACCAAGTGTGTCCGGGGGTCAAACTCAGGTTATCAGGCTTGGCAGCAAGTGCCTCTGAGCCAACTCGCTGGCCCTCAGTTGATTTTTGATCCTGGTTCGAATCACTGCTTTGTAGGCCTCCAGGACCTCCAAGCCCTAGACTGAGGCCTTCCAACCCTGCAGGCCAGGGGCTGGAGATGTAGGTCAGAGGTAGAGAGTGCCTAGCCTTTCTAAGGCCCTGGGTTTGTCTCAAACAAGCAAACCAAAGAGAGCTGACCTCTCAAGCTAGACTTGGTACCTGCTGCTAAGCCCAGCTTTTCTGATCTCAGGCACAGAGGCTGCGCTGCCCTGGAGTGGTTGTAAGGGAGACTAGTGACTGGTTTAGCCTTTTTTTTTTTAATTCTTTTTTCCTCTGGTTAATTAATTTTTTTGACACAGGGTCTCACTGTTACCTGGCTAGCCTGAAACTTGTTGTGTAAGTCTTTCCCTGCTTCTTTCTGCCTCGGTCATGCCTTCCAACGTCAAAGCCTGGCTAAACTCCAAGGGTGTCAGGAAAGGAAACTGTGGGGCTGGCACTTGATCTCACCGAGGTCTAGGAGAAGTCTGGTCTGACTGGCCTCGGGAGAGGGGCAGAATAGAAGCTTCAGCAAGTGAGTGAGCAGGAGGAGTGACATTGTCACAGGCAACCAGAAGCCCAGTGACATGTCACTCAGCAGAAGTGAGTGAGCACTGGAAAGGCCTTGGAGAGCAGTGTGGTGGTTCTGTGACTTGCAGCGACTGAGCAAGGGCCAGGCATTCGTTGCGTGGAGAGCGATTGCCCCGCTTGTGAGGCCGAGTTGCCACGAAAGCCGCCGTGACTCCACGGCGAGAGCACAGGACAGAGGGAAGCCCTCTTTCCCTCACTCCGACGACGACGTTGAGTACCTGGGGCCTCTCGCCACTTCCTTAAAGTGAGTCCCCTTAGACCCAGCTCACTGTAGCCCCGTCCTGGTTCTGAGATACAGGGCGAGCCTGCATTGTGAGGCCCAGTTTGACAGCTGCCTGCGGGAGGGAGCTTGACCCTGTCAGGAAGCCAGAGGGGTTCAAACAAAAACTACAGTGATATTTACTGAGCACTTTTTAGGAGCTACGTACAAGTTTGTGATTCATTCATTCACTCATTCATTCATTCACGAAATTACTGCTGGGCACCAACTATATGCCACTCATGCATTGCTCTTAAGTGTTGGGTATCTGACAGTAAACCGAAAGATTTTGAAATTAGTTTTTCAGGAGCTGGAGAGATGGCTCATGATTAAGAGCACGTGCGACTCTTGTAGAGGACCCAGGTTCAGTTCCTTCATGCACACGGTGGCTCACAACTCTAGTTCTGGGGCATCCAACGCCCTCTTCTGACCTCCGTGGATACCAGGCACAAGAGTGGGACACAGACATAAAACACTCATACCCATAACTAAATTAACCTTAACAGAATTACAGGTTTTCAGAAGCTTACGCTTTAGCCGCTGTGTCAGACAACAGAAATAGATAAAAGCACATAGTAAGTGCCAAAAGAAGAAAAGGAGCAGACTGCACAGAGACCGCCGCACAGTAGGACCAGGCAGTGGAGGGGCAGGGCAGCCTCGGGAAACTTCGGAAGGACAGCTTTCGAGGAGACAGGGCAGGACAGTCCCAGTTAACAGTGCGCGGACACAGTACCCCGGGCGTTTACAGAGTCAGGGGGCTGGGAAACCCCCCTGCTGCCCTGTGAGGAGGTAAAGGATGCGTGGTCTCCGGGCAGTGTGTAGCAGAGCGGGGACTCAGAGGCCACTAACTGCTCAGCCCCTTCCCTAGCCCCAGGCTGGTCCCAGGCTCATCTCAGCGGTGCATCCGGGGAAGCCGCAGCTCTGGGCCTTTTCCCGGCAGCAGCAAGTATTTAATCTGGGACAGACCTGCTTCTGCAGCCTGCTTCTGCTCCTCGGGCCTTCCCCGGACTCGGCCGTGGCTGGCCTCACTAGGGCATGTGTGGAGGTGGGAAAGTGGCAGGAAGCTGTGGACCAGGAACCATTGCTGAATCTTGTTTGTATCTGCTGCCTGAATGTTCAGATTCTGAAAGTCAGGAGGAAATCATCCAGAACATTGCCAGGCGTCTCGCCCAAGTAGGCGATGAGATGGACCACAGCATCCAGCCCACACTCGTGAGACATCTGGCAGCACAGTTCAGGAACAGCAGCCTCTCAGAGGAGGTGAGTATGTGACTCCAGCCTCTCAGAGGAAGTGAGTATGTGACTCCAGCCTCTCAGAGGAAGTGAGTATGTGACTCCAGCCTCTCAGAGGAAGTGAGTATGTGACTCCAGCCCCCCAGCTCCTCCTCTAGGGTGCTTGGGAAGTGTGGGGATGGAGTCCTGTCCTTGACTGCCACCAGTATGGTAGTCAGTTGAGATGTAGGATCCCTTAAGTCAGAGTCCAGAACTTAGGGGGAAGCCTCCAGAAAGAAGATCAAAATGCCTGATTACAGAAAGACTCAGTCTTCACTTTGGAGAGTCAGATGAAGACGCCAGTCAGGGGAGGTCTTGAAGTCGTCTTCCCAGAGTGGCAGTGTGACCTGCGCCTCTGCTTGGCTTTGTGGTTACAATCAGCACATAGGAACTGACAAGACTCCTCTTGCTTAGTACTGTGAAGGACCCGAAGCCTGTTCCTCGGCACTGTGTCCTTCCCCAAGGAGAGAGAATACCAAACCCCGAGGCTGTGAAATGCCTGCCTCTGCAAGGGATGGAGGAGGGGGATTCTCTTCTTTTTTGAAAAAATAACTTACTTAAGCTGATCATATGTGCGTTGGTGTGAAGGTGTCTGTAGCACAAATCCTAGTTGGTCTTATAATAAAAACTTGGAGCCAGATATTGGGGTAAATGCTGAAAAATCAGAGGAAACAAGCCACAGCCTCGCCAACTCCTCAGCCGAAAGCCAAGATCCTGTCTCCACGAATCCTCAGACTGAATGCTCCCAAGTCCTCAGCTGAAAGGGCGTCAAACTCCTGTCTCCTCCCGCCTTCTATTCCTTTCTCTGCCCAGCCATATCACTTCCTGTCTCAGCCTCACTAGTGCTGGGATTAAAGGTGTGTCTGGGATTAAAGCCACTGCCCGGCTCTTTTAAAATGGATTAATCTTGTGTAGTCCAGGGTGGCTTTGAACTCAGAGATCCAGATGGAGTTCTGCCTCCTGAGTGCTAGGATTAAAGGTGTGTGCCACCACTGCCCGGCCTCTGTTTAATCTAGTGGCTGCTCTGTCCTCTGATCTTCAAACAAATTGTATTTGTTAGTGCAAATAAAAGAATCGCCACAGGTGTCGATGCCCTGGAGTTGGAGTTGTGACAGTCGTGAGCTGCCATGTGGACCCTGGGAATTGACCTCAGGACCTCTGCAAGAGCAGCCAGTGCTCTTAACCTCTGAGCCATCTCCTCAGGTCTTGTGGTCTAGTGTCTGCTTTTCCCACATGAAGGAAAGATAACATGTAGCCCCTAAAGCTAAGCTCACCAGTAAGCTGAGCCTCAGCCATCCTCCTGAACAGCCAGTCTGTAAGAAGAACAGCCAGTGGTGTGTGCACAGGCTGCTCAGTGAACGCGCACTGGTCAGTGCCCATGCCCCTCTCCATGGCCTGTGGGGACTGAATTCTCCACTATTTCCTCTGCCCAACACTCTTAGCCATTTAGTGACTGCTCCCCTCTGAAAGGAAGAACATCAGTAAACTGTCTTATTTCTTGTGCAGGACAGAAGGAACTGCCTGGCCAAAGCCCTTGACGAGGTGAAGACGGCCTTCCCTAGAGACATGGAGAATGAAAAGGCCATGCTGATAATGACCTTGCTGTTGGCCAGAAACGTGGCCAGTCATGCGCCGTCCTTGCTCCCTGATGTCTTCCGCACAACCGTGAACTTTATTAACCAGAATTTATTCGCCTATGTGAGGAACTTGGTTAGAAATGTAAGGACCAGTAACACCAGCCCCTGGCTTCTCGGGGAGTCCCGTGGTCCCTGCCCGCTTGCCTACCCTATTCTCTGGACTGTTCAGAACCCAGCAGAGCCTTCTGCTGAAGTCCCTCCCTCCCCCTCCCCCTTCTGACTGACCCAGGACTGACTGTGTTCAGCTAAGAGGCAAAGGCGTTGGGATCCAAGCAGGGTGGGGGACATGGAGTGGCAAGGATGACGGACAAGGGCTCAGCTCTCTTGGGCTACTCCATACTGTCACAGACCTAAGCATAGGTGTGTGTGTGTGTGTGTGTGTGGTGTGTGCATGAGTGTGAACGTATATGGGGGTGAGCGTGTATGGGGGTGCCCGTGGAAGCCAGAGGTCATTATCAGGTGTCTTCTTTATCTTGCTCTACCTGTCTTTTTGAGTTGGGGTCTCAGTGAAGCTGGGGCTTGTCATTTAGTCTAAGCTAGATGGCCAGCGAGCCCTGGCCCCCCCACCTCCTACCGCCGCCCCCTCCCTCCCCGGCACTGGGTTATAGACGAGCGCCTCCACTTGTTTACGGTTTATATGCATTGGTGCACTGCCTGTGTGTCACGTGTGTGCCTGATGCCTGCAGAGGCCAGAGAGGGTGTTGGATCCTCTGGAACTGGAGTTAGAAGTGGTTGTGAGCAGCCATGTGGGTGCCGGGAATCAAGGTAGGGTCCTCTGCAAGCGTAGCCAGCGCTCTTAAGCACCGATCCAGCTCTCCAGCCTCCAGGTCTGGTTTTCACATGGGTGCATGGCTCACTCAGCCATCTCCACAGCCCCAGGCATAAGAGAAGTAATCAAAAATTGACTACATTTATTTGTGTGGGGGCATGTGTGTCCCGGCACATGTCACGGTCAGAAGACAGCTTGTGGGCACGGTTCTCTCCTCCACTGTGTGGATCCCAGGAATTGAACTCAGGTCATCAGGCTTGGCAATAGACCCCTTTACCCACTGAGCCATCCCACTGGCCCATAATGTAAATTCTTTAAAAGTGTGCTTCCCGAGGATGATGGAGAGAAACTAATAGGGATAATAAATGAATGTGAGGAAGGCCATCTAAGCTCTCCAGTGACCTGAGGACATGCCCATTGCCAGGGCAGCCATGAGTTCTGATTTTGGTGGTGCTGGGATAATTCCAGGGCCTTGCATATGCTCAGGAAGAGTGCTTACACCAAGCTAAGCCCAAGTGGAAGCTAGATGGGATAGATCTAACCTGTAATAATATTTGTGAATGTTTAGTTTTAGAACATGTCAGAAACACTACCCAGGATTCCCTTTTGGGGGAGGAGGTTGTTTGTTTATTGGGGGAAGGCAGAGTCCACACTCTAATCCAAGATGGCATGGAATGCAAGACAGTCTCCCTGCCTCAGCTTCCTGAGTGCTGGGACTACAGGCATGTACCACCACACGTGGGTCAGTGGTGCCAGGGATTAAAGCCCAGGTGTCTGTGTGTCAGGCAGGCAGTTTGCTGGGCCACAGCCAGAGCCCGGCGCTTGTGTTCTAGAGCACTGAATCCTAGAATGAACTGACTCTGCTGCTCTTGTCTTAGGGGATGGACTGAGGGACGCCTGCAGAAGCGTGACTGGCTGGAACCCAATACGGCAAGAACGGTGAAGCTGCCTCCGGAGGAACCGTAGCCATGTAAACAGATGTCGGAGTGAGGGCAGGTCTCTATTTTCAGGACAATGTTTTGAGCTGGTGACTCACTGAAGATTTCTACACTGAGGTAGTCTAATGAAGATGCCAGCTTGCTTGTATCTGAAGGGCTTACGCCAGCTCCTGCATCCACACCATGTACCTTTATTTTATCAGCTGTATGGGTTCCTACTTGGAAATTAAATTTAAAAGCAGGTTGTAAGGCAGAAAAACTTATTTGTAATGTGAAGTTACTGTTCACGAGAGGCCAGCTTTGGGACGCTGTCTTGCCCATGCAGGCGGGCTTCTGTTTCAGAACAGTGTTAGGAGGGGGTGCCCTGGCCCAGGAGTGAGAACTCCACCCAGTGCAGGGGACGTCTCAGTGCTCAGAAGGCCACAGCCTTCCTTTGTAAAAGGCAACGAAGTTTGAGACTTCGATTCTGTTCTCAAGTCATGGGAAGTGCTAAGCAGCCCTCCTTGCACTACCCATACCTAAGGGCTTAGCTGTTCAGGGACTGTTTCCTAAAGCTTCCTATCCCAGTGGGAACCAACTGAGTTGTGCGCACACCTCATCTGTGTGATGTCAGCTATTACAATCAGGTTCTCGCCAGGGAACACATCGCACAAGGAACAACTCAAGTACCAGAGTCAACCGAATGCGTAGGAGCGAGGTCTGACGGACAGTCATCAAACAGTAGCACTGTCACCTGCCATGTGCGCGCACGGGCCACCATCTCAGTGGTTCACAGGGGCGGTGTCCAGTCACAGCCGATAGATTCTCTTGGTTGTAAAGCAAAATTGCCATCCTCTCCCCTGGGCCAGCATTCTAGAAAGATTCCAGTATCAAAGCCAATGTCCCCTCTTTGCTTTTGTATTTCAGAGACAAGGTCTGACTGTGTATCCATCCTCAAAGGCAGGGTGACTCTGCTAACTTTCATAATGCTGGGATTGCAGGCGTGAGCCTCCACTACCAGCCAAGTGTTCCAATCTTGAATTCATCCCCGCCATGAGGGCTTGGTGGATCATGGAAATGGGTGGATTTTTCTTTAGTAACACGATCCTTGTGTGGGTATAAGTGACAGATGATTTTAATTCAGAGACTATTTTTCATTCTGTTCTAAAAATATGTGAATTGATTTAAGTGATAGAAACTTGTTTCTTTAAAATAAAAGGCTTTCTTCTCTAAAAGATGATTGCACAGCGGCATCTCCTAGATGATCTAGTACCTCAGAAGGTCCAGCACAAACGCAAGTGTTTGAGTCACAGTTCCTAAGCCTGGCTCCATTCCAGCGACTTGACCAGCTCTGCTCACTGGGAACGGAGATGTGGCTATGAATGCCAGGATCGTGCTTTCAGAACGGAGGCAAACCAAGAATGCATATACTTAGACTACAAAACAGATTGTCTAAAGTAACCCCCAACAGCAAGAGGACTGAACAAAAAGATGAGTCACCGCTTATCATAAAATTCCATTTTATTGTCACCTCCAGGGTGTCTCCCCCCAAGACATTGCTTCTGACTGAAAGCAGGGTTTGTAGACTTGAATTTTGTCACTTTCCCAGAGATAGAGAATAGATTGGGCACAAAGTAGACAACAGGAAGGGAAAGGAGCCAGAACAATTCACAATAATGAATTTAGCAAGTCAGACAGTAGCAGTCAGAGCTGACTGGAAACCGGGGCTGCCTGAGTCACATGCTTATGCTTTCCTTTTTTTTTTTTTTTCCCCTTCGAGACAGGGTTCTTCTGTATAACAGCCTTGGCTGTCCTGGAATTCTATAGACCAGGCTGGCCTCGAACTCACAGAGAAGCGCCTGCCTCTGCCTTCCAAATGCTGGGATTAAAGGCGTGCACCACCACACCCAATGCTAATTTTATTTTTTTAAAGATAGGATCTCATGTATTAAAGACTGGCCTTTAGCTTTTAGCCAAGTATGGCCTGCCTTCCTGCACCTGAGTGCTGGAATTACAGGTATGTATTCCATGCCCAGTTTATGTGGTGCTGGGATCAAACCCAGGACTTCATGCAGTCTGGGCAAACATTAACAGCTGTATCTGCCTGACTCTGCTATGTTAATAATTGCCATTCCAGGACTTCAGGGGGAGGGGAGACTACAAGATACTAGACCCAGGAACAAACTGAGCTGAATCAAGGAGTTAGGAGAGAGGCACTTTTAATCTGAAGGAAGAGATTACAAGAGCAGGGAAAATACAGGTCCAGAAAAAAATATTTTCCTTTCCCCTCTGTGCTGGCCAACAAATGGCCCATGTCCACAGGGACCAAACAGACCTTTTCAGACCTCACTAAGGAAAGCTGTAGCTCACCTTGGTGAAGGCCTCCACAAACCAACCTGTCATCTCAAAATGACAAAATGTGGCGCTGGCATGATAGCTCCACGGGTAACGGTGCCTGCCTTCCACCAAGTGCCAGGACACATGGTAAAAGTTGACAACCAACTGACTTCACGAGGTGTCCTCTGCCTCCCACACACACACTGTGGCATGCATCCACACACATACATCAATAAACTCATAGCTTTTCCTGTCAGTGTTTGCTGAAGGAGTGTGTCCAGTAACTAGGTTCTTCTGTGATACAGAGAACCGCTCTGCAGAAGCAGTGTCGAAAATACCCTCTTAGAGGAGAAAACAGAGTAGAACCCCTGAGCTGGCTGCTCCGACTTGGGCGAGGCCTTGCAAGTGTCCCTGAGACAGTTCTGACCTGAGCGACACTGAAGCAGCGGAGGGCTGGGGCCTTGTGTAAACAAGAGGTGGGAAGAGCCCTAACTGGCAACCTGGGGCATGGCGAGCCAAGTTGGGACGGGCTGTGTGAAAAAGACAATGTGTTCATCTTTCCACAACAGCTCCCACCTCTCCACAGAACTCTATTTAAGGTTCCATGGCTGTACAACCACAAGAGTCAATTCTGTGGCACAATTTCACTGGGAAGCACTTGTCAGATGAACAAGATGGAAGACTACCTGGTCATTCCTGAGTCTGAGTGTCAAGAATCCAAAATCCCTCTAGGTGTCCCATATCCCTCCATATGCCATTAGTCCATCAGACCCTGGACTGATGGCCACCGCAGGGAAGAGGACCAGAGATCACAAACTACCCCCCCAAATCCGGAGTTACTGAGTATATATATATACTCCTTGGTTTTCTGTATTCACTGAATTCAGTGCTTAGACTAGCCTCTGGTACATCTGAAGAAACAGGAAGTGGAGCACAGGCTTCCCCAGTCTGTGCCGTAAACTGCACAGCTCTCTACGGGGACTGCCAACACTGGTAAGGTCACTAGGAAAGCACTAGGCCTGGCCCGGAGTCAGGAATCTTCACTCATTGCCTCTGATAAGCTAGGCCATTAGGTTAACCAGGCGTTCTGGGCAAGTTCCCACTCGGTAACATGGGAAGTCTAGCTACGAGGAGCGGCTCCCAGGACCTGAAGGAGCCATAGGTACGAAAGCCCTCTCGCCTCTGGCATGTAGTAAGTGCTCAATCAATATGAACAAAAGGGAACAGTGACCACACAAAGCTCACTTAGAAGGTAGACCAACGTGGCATGCCACGGCCTCTCACAAATGGAGGTTCTCAGTGCTGTACTGTTGCTAAAGGATTTTGTGTGTGTGAGAGAGAGACAGAGGCCAATGCTGATCATACTAGTGAACAGAGAGCTCATGTAGAATTCATGAAGACCTAAAATAAGAGAAAGAAAAGAACTTTTTTTTGTTTAGCTAGAAATCCTATAAAGTAGCTCTTAAAAGGTCAGATGTCCACACCTCACCTTGAGAGCAAAAGGCGGAGCAGGCGCTGTGTTCCCGTTTGGGGGGGGGGGGTGCTTAGCACAGTGGCAGCTGCGGGCCAAGGCCCAGGCTCCGAGCACTCCACTCTCTCCGGACAAATGATATGTGAAGAGGCTGAACACAGGCAGGAGGGCCAGGGTGCTCTGGGTGAGGTGTACATGAACCAGGCCAAATGGGCGTGTTAACCTAGGCCAGTGGTTCTCAACCTTCCTAATGCTGCGACCCTGTAACACAGTTCCTCAGGTTGTGGTGTGGTGATCCCCAACCATATAACTTCGTAACTGTAATTTTACTACTGCTATGAATCGTAATGTAAATACCTGATATGCAGGATATCTGATATATGCCCCGCCCCCAAGGGGTCTTGACCCACAGGTTGAGAACCACTGGTCTAGACCCTCTTCTAGAAGGCAGTGATCATGCAAGTCCCTCCTGCTAAGGCACGCTGGACTCAGATTTGTCAGCTCAGTACAGAAGACTAAGTTGGTATTCTTTAGTTCTGGTGGTTTTGTCAGGAAAACTGTACTGGCTTTTGGCTAAGTGAGCATCAATCAATTCACTGAGTGGGGCAGTTAAGAATTCTACCAAGGGTCAAGGTGTAGGAGGGATAGAGCACTTGCCTATATGGTAAAGCACTTGACTAGTATGCAGCACAGTCCCAGCATGAAGTGCACACCCAGAGGTGACAATCACTAACTAGTACAGCCTTCTTTCTTCTGGTTCACAAAGGGCAGAGGAGGCTGTGGCACCTCAATCTGATGCTGTGTGTTCCCTAATCAAGCTGAATGTATTCTGAGTCTTTAGTCCGGGGGCACGAACAGCCTACTATCAGCCCCCAGAAGAACAAGGACTTGAGAACTAATTTTAATGTAACAGCAAGACCAGGTGTGGTGACACATACTTGTAACCTCAGCCCTGAGGCTGGAGTACAAGTTCAAGACCAGCCTAGGCTACATAGGGAGACTGCCTGTTTATCTGTATCTGTTTAAAGGAATGGCAACCTAGGAAGTGCAGAGACAGAACCACCCTTGTGGGGGCTACTCCGTCTCACTGCCAAGCAGCGGGCAATGCAATACCACACACTCACCTCCCAGGAATAAGACTCCATGTGGAGAGCTAATGGGAGTTATCTACTTACCATCACCCAGAAAAATACACTTGGACAAATTGGGTTAGTGTTCATGGGTAGTAAAATAAAGCAACTAGCAGTTATAGCTCAGGATGCCATCTTTCCTGTTCCTGCCTTGGTGGAGAACCCCGATACAAATATCCTCTAACAGACTTCTTAGCCACTGCCATCTGAACATGACTATTAGCCCTTAAAGAATCCAAAGTTCCAAAGGGTTAACACTGGAAGAAAATCTTAAAAACAACAACAACAATCAAGGTGACCCGCCAGTCTCTGTGACTGGTGAGACAGAATATAGAGCCACACCAGCTGTGAGAGCTGAGGAAACTACTACTGTCACCTCCAGCCACACTAGAGCCCTCACAACCGTCACTCCCTACATGGGACACGAACTCACAACAGGGCATCACAGTGGAAAACATCGACAGAACACACAAACATGCTCAGATCTCTTCTTGATCAACTCTGAAGTACTTTTTTAGGGATAATTTCTTTAAAAAATAATTTTTAAAAAATCAAGCACATTTAAAACATCAGCTCTCAGTGATCAGAGTAGTTAAAAGTATTTTTATTATAAATTCAGGATCTAAGAAGTAATGTTACATGACTAAGGTAAATCTGAGAAGGCTTCTTACCAAGCACATGTGCCTTGCAGGTGGCACTGTGGCCCGCAGGCATGAGAGGGGCAGGCCCCAGCCCTCCTCGAGGGATAGGGTCAGCCAAGTGATGGAAGATCCCGCTGAGTCCCACTGGCTACAGAGTGAGTGCATGGGGTCCTCCTGGTCTGTCACCCTGGCATCGGGTTGACAAGCGTTCAGGCCAAGGGGTCTCCTTGGACTCTGAAGACCAACAAACCAGCTCCTGAGCAGTAGTCTCAGTCTAAAATTCAAGTTTCTGTCCCACTTTTCATTAAGTGATACCTAATATTAAATGATAAGGTTTTATCATTTCTTTCAATGATTTACACTGAATACGGGTTATGATCCACCTTGTTCTGTAAGTCAAAGGCTGACCTGCTTCCTACATGGTAGGGGACCCACAGAGAAGCTGATGATGTCCCAACGACCAAGGTCAGGTACTGGGAAACACACTAATCCAGGATTCTAGATGAAGTACATGTCATCAGAGGTCTCACTGCTAAGTCATGGGCACCTGGGGTGGCTAGCTACACGAGGAAGAGGTCAAGCCGACCTTGACGGGTTGTGTAGACCACCTTCCTGCCACTAAGAACAATGACTGCGGCCTGAAACCTGTACTGCCAATCAGACTGGAGGACCCTAAGTCCCCACAGCTTCAACATATTTATCTCTTCTTGGGACAAGGTTTTCACCGTGCTGTCCTGGCTGGTCTCAAACTCAGTATGTACACTAGGCTAGCTTTGAACTCATGATACTCTCTTTGCCTCTACTTCCTAAATGCTGGGATTACAGATGGTGCCACCAAACCTGGCCTGGGTATTTATCTTTTAAAAGGTTCCTAAAGGCAGCATCTTTAACAGATGGAGCCATGGGAAGCTTCGGAGGGTTGTTGGGTGTGAAGGGGGTACAGGGTGAGACACACTGTGCTGCAGTACCTGAGAGTGGTGCATTGTGGGAGAGCACCTCACGCTACAGAATGGGGACCAGAATAAAAACAGCTGCAGAGCATAGCAAGTTCACCTGTTCCGAGAAACTGCAACAGGATGAACAGCTGGCTGACCCCAGCTGCGGCTTCCTCCCCCAGATTCTCGCCCCGCCCCTCAGATTCTCTAAATTGAACCCTATCCCTTAAAGCAATGGCCCTCAACAGGGGGTAACTTTGTCCACAGGGGACATTTGGCAATGTAGGAGACATTTTTGGCTGCCCTCACTGGGAGTGGGGTGCCACTGGCATCTAGTGGGTAGAAGCCAGGGCTGTTGCAGATCGTTACATAACACACAAGGCAGCCTCCTACAGAGAATTACTGAAAGGTCAAGGGTGCCCAAGTGGACAGGCCTGTTCTAGATGGGAACTTCACTCTTACCCTTCCAAATCTAGCTGAGCCAAGGCCCTTGGGATGACAAGCAGGCCAATGGGAACAGTATCTCAAGCCACTGCCATGCTGAAGAGAAAGCCCAGTTCCCCAGTGTCCTGTAAGGTCCAGCCAGCTGCTGGCGTCTAAGTTCCAGTGGATACAACTAAAGCCGTAGGTCCTTCTGTCTTCCCCTCTGAAAAAGCCGCTACTTCTTCCTTAGAGCCAGTGCAACGCCAACGGCCACTGCTAGGATGGCGACCGCAGCGGCCCCTCCAAACAGCAGTACCGCCTTGCCCTCGGCGCCCACGGCACCCTTGGCTCCCCCGGCAGCGGTGGCCTCCCCAGTGTGGCTCTCTTTCCTGCTCCCAGCCCCCTCCGCACTCAGCGGGACGGCCCACTCCGCCCCCTCCAAGGCAGCAGGTCTCACGGCTGCTGCCTCCAGCTCCTCCTCGCCAAACTCCACAAACACAGATGGAGTGGGGCTGCCTTTCTCAACCCTCACGTCTGTGGCTTCCGTGGTGGTGATCTGTGGGAGCAAGGGAGCGGCAGCGGCTCCTGGGAACGCCTCCTCTGGTACCTCCTCCTTCTCCACGTGCACAATGTCGGAGTTAGAAGAGTTGTTCTCACTCTTCTCCCCGGCCCCGCTGCTGTCCAAGCTTTTCACTTCTTCAGGATCCATGGCGATCTGCTGCCAGGACTCAGGCCCAAGGGATACCGGGAGGCTTTCTGTGTGCCAACTCTGGCTAGCAGACAGTGAGACAGGTAGGCTCTCAGACTGCCAAGAGGTTGTCACGGTTGGGGACTCTGGAGGACTGACTTGTCCAGAGTTGTCACTGGGCAGGATATAAATGTCATTACTGTCTTCTGCGATGATTCCAGGGTATTCTTCCTCCTCAGACTCAAGACTAAAGACAGTGCCCTAGAAAAGAGGGAGAATCCACAAACAGACTCGTTAATATTAAAAACTATCCACCTAGGAAAAACAACTCGAACTCATAGAGCGTCACCTGCCTCTGCCTCCCAAGTGCTGGGATTAAAGACATGGGCCACCACCGCCTGGCTATAAGGAAGAATTTCTGACAGTCCCACTGCATCATGGACAGCCAGTTAACTCAAAATAGCAGAGAAAAGCAAACAAGGTCTGTCTGTCACTTAGTGAGCACAGAACCACTGCCATGGGCCGAGTGCTAGTGTGGGTCAGAGGAGAACGGGTCTTGGGATGTGAGAAGGCAAGGGTGAGGGTAGAAAAACCCTGCAGTTATGGCAGCGAAGGCCATAGGGAAGATGCCATCCAGCCAGAGCACAGAGCTATACAAGGAGGAGGCAGGGCCGGCAAACTGCTCACTCTACTGTGTCCATGAGGAGTAGAAAGTCCAGTCATGGCTGGCAGACTAGAGAGAGGGACTTGATTCCATAGCTAATGGTTAGTCACTGGAATCTCTTAAGGTGAAAAGTATAACCAGAGCTCTGCTTTAAACCTTACTCTGGCCCAGCTACATGGCTGAGCAAAGAAAAGGTGCCTGCTGCAAAGCCCCATGACCTGAGTTCAATCCCCAGAGCCCACATAGTAGAAGGAGAGAACTAACTCTTGCCGGTGATTCCTTACCTCCATACACATACACACAGTAACTAAATAAATATACATTTTGAAATTGATGATGAAACCCTTATACTGTCTTTAGTGGGATGCAGAGGCGTATGTGTGTCATACCAGCTCTCCAAATTAAAGGATCACTAAGTCCAGAAGCTCAGGCCAGCCTGAAAACACAGCAAGACCCAGTCACAAGCAAAGCAAGCCAACTTATTTGGATGCTGTGCCATGATGAAGAGACACTAGAGACACAGGAGCTCATGCCTCTCTCCTTCAGGGATCAATAAAGACCAGCAGTGTGGGTCTTCATCCATGTTCAGCACAACCTGCCTAGCAGGTGCTATTTTAGGGACTGAGGTAAGAAAACTTTCAGGTCTGTGTCTACACAGGCTGGGCAAACCCAGGGATTAAGACATGGTAAGAGGGCTAGAGAGATCACTCAGAGGTTAAGAGCACTGGCTGTTCTTCCAGAGGTCCTGAGTTCAATTCCCAGCAACCACATGGTGGCTCACAACCATCAATAGTGAGATCTGGTGCCCTCTTCTGGCCTGCAAGCATGTCATGTAGGCAGAACACTGTATACATAATAAATAAATAAACCTTAAAAAAAAAAAAAAAAAAAGACATGGTAAGAAAGGCAGGAAGAGAACCAATGGGTTGCAATGTTATAGAGATCCAGGGAAATTTCACAAAAAAAGCTAGCCAACACTCAAATGCAGCAGAAAGTCTGACTAGAATATATAAGCGAATGAACTGACGGCCACTTTATGATGACTGCAGTTCACAGTCATCTGGACTACAATCATTTTCTTCTAACAAACAAAATTTTGCACACCACGGATCTATTAGACCAGGGACTCCTCAATCAGCCCCACCAAAAAGGAAAACCAGACATACACATGAACAAATCACATGACTTGACATTCTACCACCCACTTCTAGCTCAGCCCTTGCCCCGGCCTCCACAGGGAGATACCTGTGAATTTGGAATAAGCAGAGGGGAAATGTGCAGTCTTCAAAACAAAATTTGTAAGTACAAAAGAACTAGTTTGAATCTCTTGGAAAATGGATGCCTTGCCTATCCTTCAGACTTCAATTGCCTCATAAATAAAATGGGAATGACAGCCAAGGCAGCTTTGAGACTAAGTATAAAGCCAGGCGTGGTGGCACACCACTTTAATCCCAGCACTCAGGGGGCAGAGGCAGGCTCTATGAATGTGAGAACAGCCTGGTCTACAGAGTGAACAGGCCAGCCAGGGTTCCATAGTTGAGACCCTGTCTCCAAAAAGACCAGAAGTCTGACATCACATTAGGAGGGTGGTGAGACGGCACAGTGGACAGAACCATTAGTGCGCAGGCCTGCTCACCTGAGGTGACTCCAGAACCCATGCAAAAGAAGCAGAGAACCTTTCTTGGTTCTTGAGTCCCACATGCATGCTGTGGCACGTGCATGCCTGCACATACGAGGCTTATATGTGCATCCACACAAAATTTTTAAAAATTACAATGGTATATAAATAGGTATACAATATACTTATATAGTATTTATATAATATATACTAGCATGATATATTAATATACACTACACAATTATATATATAACAGTACACAATACTATACAGGGACACTGGAAGGGCCTATACCTATAGGCTTGGAAGGGAAAAAGCTTCTAGAAAGCAGGTTATGATGCCACACCTAAGACCTCTGACTCAAGAGGCTAAAGAAGTCATGTGATCTGGGCTGCATCATGAGAATTTCTCTCTCAAAAACAAACACAACAATAATGATGATAAAAGGGGGAGGTACGTCTAAGGCTCCAAGCTTCTGAGGATGAGCCTCACCTTTAGAAGGTTCCTTTGGATCTAAACTTCTGGAGGTATCCAGAAGAGAAGTATTAAGTGAGAAAGAGAAGGCAGAAGTGAGGAGAAAGGGAACACACTCAGAACAGGGAGTTGTTGGTTCAGTTCAGAAAGAAAGGAGATGAAGACCTTTACTAGCTGCTGGGATCAGTATAGGACATGGAAACTAAGCAAGGGGCTGGAGAAGATAGCTTAGTGGTTAAGGGCACTGGCTGCTCTTCCAGAGGTCCTCAGTTCAATTCCCAGCACCCACATGGCAGCTCACAACTGTCTGTATCTCCAGTTCCAGGGGATCTGACACCTTCACACAGACATACATGCAGGCAAAACACCAATGCACATGAAATAAAAATAAATTAAAAAAAGATTCAAAAACAAACCAAAAAACCCATACAATCCATCCTATTTAATTATTAAAAAGTCAAGTCTGACGTATGAGAAGCCCATATTGTACAGCATATATATGCTACATAAAACTACAGTATTATTGAGCAAACTAAAGCTATTTAAGTAAATGAAGGGCTAGGTAGTATGTTCATAGGCTGAATACTGAAGGTTGTTTAAAAATGTTAATTATGGGCTGGAGAGATGGCTCAGTGGTTAAGAGCACCGACTGCTCTTCCAGAGGTCCTGAGTTCAATTCCCAGCAACCACATGGTGGCTCACAACCACTTGTAATGAGATCTGGTGCCCTCTTCTGGCCTGCAGGGACACATGCAGGCAGAATACTGTATACATAATAAATAAATAAATCTTTTAAAAAAAAAAAGTTAATTATTTCCCAGCCTGGCATGGTGGGCCGTGATGGAGCACACCTTTAATACCAGCACTCAGAAGACAGAGACAAGTGGATCTCTGAGTTCAAGGCCAGCCTGATGCACAGAGCAAGTTCTAGGACAGCCAGGACTATACAGAGAAACTCTGTCTCAAAAGTAAGTAAAATAAACATGTTAATTATTCCCCCATTGAAGCTATTATTATAATGTAGTTTCAAACAGACAACCCTACCAGGCTTTTTCTTACAGAAATTGACAGCCTGACTCTGAAATTTATGCTGTAAGAGATTAAGACTCACTAGGGCCAGGCAAGGTGGTGCCCCTTTAATCGCAGTACCCAGGAGGCAAAGCCAGGAGGGTCTTTGTGAGTTTGTGAGTCTACATAGCAAGTTCCAGGAGAGTCAGGGCTATAGAGAGACCCAGTCTAGAAACAACCACCACCAGCTTATTAGGAAGGTGCACTGCCGCATGAGGACAGTCGCCCAGCTCAGGCCCGCCCCTGGGCACACCTTCTCCCTCTCTGAGTGAACTATTTCTATTACAAATCCCGGGACTCTGGTCCAAAAGTTGTTCCAGGAAAAAGCAGCTGAAAATCTCAGCAGGAGCTCCCTATACTCTCAACTACACCTGTAACACAGCACCCACTAGAGGCTAGGAAATCTGAATTATGTGAAGGAGTGAATGGATGTCTGAATTCTGCACGTCTCAAAGGCAAGGCATATGGAAATACTATCTAAACTGGTATTCTTTTAATGTTTTTAATTCATTTAAAAACATCTTGCCAGGCGGTGGTGGCACATGCCTTTAATCCCAGCACCAGGGAGGCAGAGGCAGGCGGATCTCTGTGAGTTCCAGGCCAGCCTGGTTTACAGAGCGAGATCCAGGGTAGCCAGGACTACACAGAGAAACCCTGTCTCAAAGAACTGAAAGAAAAGTCTTATCACAGTGTGTATATGTGTGTGTGCATGCGTGTGCTTGCACGTGTGCACAAATGAGCCTTCACATGGCACAGTCAGAGCAAACTCATGTCATCAAGCTTGACAGCAAACGCTTTTCCCCGCTGAGCCATCTCATTAGCTTTTCATTCCTTCTTAAGAATTCAGATTCATATTGGCTTATAAACTCATATAACATAAAATTCATCATTTTAAGTATACAGTTCAGTGGATTCTAATATATTCACAATGCTGTATAACCTCACCAGCATTTATGATAATTGTAAAGAGTTCCTCTTTTCTTCTTAAACAAGACTGCTATGCAGGTATTCAAATAACCAGTTTGCTTATAATTAGGTTGAACCTAAAGAACAGGGACAACTAAGTTCCTGAAAATCTGCAGTGATAACTTTTTGCAGTGCTAAAGATAGAATTTTTTAGCTGTGATGAGTATGGAACCTAGGACCTCATAGAGCTAGAGCTGCATGCACCTCAGACCAAAGAGTGTTATCATTTAGCTTCAAAACATGCCTGCCCTTAGTGCCATTCCTCATATGGATCCTTTTCCCAACTCCAAACCCTGCTTGATCAAAAGAGGCTCCTCCAGATGCACTCCTGTGGGAACTCTTTCAGACTCATTATGCATCCATTAGCATGGTGGTAATGTAAAACCAAGCAACAATTCCGGCCTTCATCAATAATGAATGTTACAAAAAGCCCTTTACAACCAAGAAAGCTGTCATCAGTGGCAGAACTCACGGAATGACGGGCAGTCAGAAGGGAACTGCTGAGGAGGCACCAAGTCGACCTCATCTCTTGCTGCCCCTTCAGTACAACACATATCTCAATGTATTCTTAAGTGTGTATCTCTTCTGTTCTGTTTTGCTGTTGCTTTTGAGACAAGGTCGCATGTAGCCCAGGCCAGCTGTGAACTCAGTATGTAGCTGAGAGGGATGGAAAGATGGCTCAGTAGTTAGAGTACTTGCTGCTCTTCCAGAGGACCAGGGGCCAATTCCCAGCACCCACATGGCAGTTCAAAACCAACTATAGTTACAGAGGATCCTACACCTTCTTCTGGCCTTCTCAAACACCGGGCATACACATATATGTAGGCAAAATAGCCATACACATATAAACAAAATATGTAGCAAAGAATGGCCTTTTATTTATTTATCTATTTGTTTATTTTTGGTGGCAGTGTCTATGTGACCCTAGGTGACTTCAAACTCAGAGAGATCCATCTGCCTCTCAAGTGCTGGAACTCAAGGCATGCGCCACCACAAAACTAATGTTTTTACATTTATTTATTTCGTGTATATAGGGGGAAGCATCTTGTGTCGTGGGGCATGTATGACGCCAGAGGACAACCTGCACGCGTGCAGGAGACAGCTCTCCTTGCACACATGAGTTCCAGGGACTGAACTCAGGTCACCAGCCGCAGCACTTTCACCTACTGAGCCATCTCTCTGGCCCCCGACTCCTGAGCCTCCCTCCTCTGCCTCCCGAGAGCAGGAAATACAGACTTGTGCCACAAAATCTGGCTGTTTTGTTTTTTGTTGTTTTTTTTTTTTTTTTTAAGACAGAGATTTGCTACTTGACCTGAAATGGCCTAGAACACATAGCCCAGGCTGACCCTGAACTTGTGATCCTCCTGCCTCAGCCTCCTGAGTGCTGGGATTATAGCTATTGCACCATCTCCCACCTAAATGTATCTTTTTCCTTTTCTTTGAGGCAGTCTCACAATGTAGCCCTGGCTGGCCTGGAACTGGCTCTGCAGACCAGGCTGGCCTTGAACTCACAGAGATCTGCTGCCTGCTCTGTCTCCCAAGTGCTGGGACTAAAGGTGTTAAATGCCAGGCACAGCTTCTAAAGGTATCATACTATATCTAAGTACAAGTTCTTCTTTCTCTGAGTATTTTCTGCTATTATTCTAATAAACGTAATCACTATTTTCTTAAAAATTTTTAGACTTATTCATTGATCTGGTGTGCACACCAGGGCATGTGCATGGAGGTCAGAGGACAGTTTGCTGGAATTAGTTCTCTCCTTCCACTGTGCAGCTTCTAGGGATTGAACTCAGGTCATCAGGCTTTGTAGCAAGTGCCCTTAGTGGCCGAGCCATGTGGGGGCCCCTAACCACTTCTCTCTCGACAGAACTAATGTGATGACTCCTGCTGCCTATCAACTGGTCTGGAAATGAAAAGCTTCATCTTGCCAGGTGTGGTGGCAACAGCCCATCCCAGCCATGATCTAGGGCAGGAAGATTAAGAGTTTAAGAATAGCTAGTTGTCGCCGGGCGGTGGTGGCTCATGCCTTTAATCCCAGCACTCGGGAGGTAGAGGCAGGCGGATCTCTGTGAGTTCGAGGCCAGCTTGGGCTACCAAGTGAGTTCCAGGAAAGGCGCAAAGCTACACAGAGAAACCCTGTCTCGAAAAACCAAAAAAAAAAAAAAAAAAAAAATAAAAAGAATAGCTAGTTGTCTTTTTGAAACACCTGTCTTCAAAAAGAAAGGGTTTTTTTTTTTTTTGTGTGTGTGTGTGTGTGCGCGCGCGCGCTGGGGATGTGGAATAGAGAACAGTGATGGGAGCTTTGCTACTCACAAAGGTCCTGAGGTTCATGCCTGGTGCCACCAAACAAAAAAAAAAAGGAAAGATGCTGATAAATGGAAAGTAAAATGTCATGTCTGCCTGGATATCATTTTGTCAGTTCATAACTAATATATTAGCCATCACTGCTATCTTTCTAACAAAGACCACAGTTCTCTTGGGAAATCAGTTCAACTCCCTGCCTCCATTACAACCCCTCTACAGTCCATCAATATCCCAGAGCAGAAAACCTGACTCTAACGTATTATCTACCATCAGATAAAGGCTCAGTTCAAGTAGAGTACTGCTAATGATCTGACTCCGCCAGCTAAAAAGCCAAGAGGGCAAGGCCATACAATATTCAGAAGACACATTATCCTTCCCGAGCACAGCTGTGCTTTATTCTCAAACAAAATATAAAGCTTTTAAAGGCACAGTACTATTAAAAATGAAGTAAACCACTATTTCCTCCTATTCTTAGGGGCATTTTTTTCATTTCACTCTTTCTTTTGAAGCACTAGGGATGGAACCCAGGGTCTTATGCATGTCAACCAAGCACTCTGTCCTTAAAATGCACCCCATTTTTCTTACCCATGTTCTAGGTGCTCTATGAGGAACACCTCCACACTCAGTCTCCTGTGAGTACTGTGCTAAACTCCCAAGCCTTGCTGCCCAGGGATTTAAGAATATGAACTCTCAGGATGGGCACAGTCCACACATTTAAAGCCAGCACTTGGGAGGCAGAGGCAGGTGGATCTCTGTGAGTTTGAGGCCAGCCTGGTCTATAGAGTGAGTTCCAGGACAGGCACTAAAACTACACAGAGAAACCCTGTCTCGAAAAACCAAAAAAAAAAAAAAAAAATAAAGAAAAGAAAAAAAAAAAAAAAAGAAAAGAAAAGAAAAGAAAAGAAAAGAAAAGAAAAGAAAAACACTTTGGATTGTTTCATAGATTAAAACATGTCCAGGAGCTGGGGAGATAACTTAGTAGAGTGCTTGTCTAGCATGCATAAAGCCCTGGGTTCAATGCCTAGCACCATATAAACTAGGTATGGTGGCACACATCTGCAATCCCATCACTCAAAGGAGGTAGAAGCAAGATGGTCAGGTGTTCAAGGTCACCCTTAGCTAAAAAGAGTTCAAGGCCAGCCTGGGACTTAGAATTCTTTCTCAAACAAACAAACAAACAAAAACCAAACAAACAAACAAAAAACATGGCTATACACCATGACTTAGAAATTCTACTTTGCCAGGCAGTGATGGCACACACCTTTAATCCCAGCTCTGGAGGGACCTAACACCTCTAGCCCCTGTGGGCACCTGCACTCCCATACCTGATTTTATTACTTGGGTTCTAGGGGTCAAATCTGGGTCTTCATGCACCTCACAGGCTGAGCTATCTCCAGCCTCTAAAACTCCGTTGTTTTTTTTTTTGTTTTTTTTTTTTTGGTGTATGGTTTTTCAGACAGAGTTGCTCTGTGTAACTCTGGCTGTGTTGCTGGGATTAAAGGCATGCGCCACTGTGATTAGTTGTAAACTTTGTCTTTGAATAAACTCCAACTATGCTTTAAAACTTTTTCTTTTTTTCATGCAGAAAGAAATCTGGCTTAAAAAAGGATCATTGTCGAAATGATAGTGGAAAAAAAGGCTAAGAAACAATGACTAACATTGAGTGAAAGATGCAAGTTACAGAAAAAATATAGACAGTATGATACTATACACAAAATTCAAGGCAAAATAATATTGTCTAAGTAGTTACACACATGTAAACTATGATTTTAAAAGTTTAGAAAACCTGGGCTGGACAGATGGCCCAGGGGTTAAAAGCATGCACTGCTCTTCCAGAGGACCAGAGTTCAATTCTCAATACAGCAGGTGGCTCACAACTACATCTAACTTCAGCTCCGGAGGGACCCAACACTTCTAGGCCCTGTGGGCACCTGCACTCCCAAGCATACCTACATATAAACAAACACAAACACACACACATAATTAAAAATAACAAAAAAATGGGGCTGGAGAGATGGCTCTGACCATAACACCGGCTGTTCTTCCAGAGGTCCTGAGTTCAATTCCCAGCAACCACATGGCAGTTCACAACCATCTGTAATGAGATCTGATGCCCTCTTCCGGCATTCAGGCAAACATGTAGAGAGACCACTGTATACATAATAAAAAATAACTCTCTAATAACAAAAAATAAAAACTTTTAAAAAAGTTCAGAAAATATGTTAGCCTTATGAAGTATTAGATAATAGGAACACATCAAAACCCAGGAGAGATATAAGGAAATTAAAAACAGCAGCCGTGTGGGCCGGGGATATAGGTAAATGTACAGAGCTTGCCTAGCACATGTGGTCTGACTTTTAATCCCTAGCAACTCTCACCCTGGCCCTCTAAAAGCATTAGCTGTGTTCTTTTCTTACACATGGGTGTTCATTTTACTGTTCCTCACCTCTTAGTTATTCTCATTTGTTTTTGTTGCATTAACTGTTTCATGACTGACAACTATTTGAAAGTACTACGTATCACTTTATTTAAGTGACTCTAGGTGACTTAAAATGGCATGAATGCCTTTCCACTGCTTGTCATCCAGCACTAACATAAACCTACACTGTTCAAAAGCAAACAAGAACTACCAACTGCTTGGGCCAGGGCTGTAACTCTGCAGTAGAGTACTTGCCTACCATGAACAACACCGGTTTGATCTCCCAGCAAATAAAAAAAATATTTAAAACTTTTAAAAACAGTCTAAATTATTTTAAAGAAAAAAAATTGTTTTAAGTAGTTCATACCCAGCCACCTTGCTGAATGATGAATTCTGCTGCATGGTCCTCCAGATACGTCACACCAAACTGTAGCAGGGCACTCAGGGGCTCTTGACCTCGCCGTGTCAATTCCAAAAGCATTTGTTGTAGCAAAACTAGAGGCACCAAAATCTTCAATGCAAAGATGAAAACATGGAAAACGTAAGACTTGAAATTCTTATAACGGATTTTATGTTCAACCATTAAACATTTTAATGCAGACACATGGTTGTGGTTATTTCATTCTCATTATGATAAAACATCAACTCCTGCTAGAAATTTTCAGGCCACTGTATGTGAATTTCTATAAGAGGGAGGAGAGAAAGTTGATATGTGAAAATAACCATGTGTGAAACATGTGTATACAGAAATTCACACAGTAATTAATTATGATGAAAGACTAAAAACAGTTCAACACAGACTAATCTGAAAACTGTAGCCACCCTAGCGTTAAATGACTAGATTGTTCACCCACCAACTACCAAAATTTAAGTCAACACACACACATACATGCACACATACCTAAGGCTTACAGTGCTCTGGGGAAAATCTACAACTAACTAGTAACAGCAGTCAATTAAGGGAACTTACTGACTAAGGGCGGGTGAGGGAAGAGTAATATCCTTGCTTCTAGTATTTCTGTACTTTTTTCTTTCCCCCCCTTTTTTTTGGTTTTTCCTGACAGGGTTTCTCTGTGTAGCTCTGGCTGTCCTGGAACTCACTCTATAGACCAGTCTGGCCTGGAACTCAAAGATCCACCTGCCTCTGCCTCCCAAGTGCTGGGATTAAAGGTGTGCACCACCACTGCCAGGCTTATTTCTGTACTTTTTACATTTTGCACCGAACACTTTTATTATCTATTTGAAAACAAATTTTCATTGTTGCTCTTTTTGAGAGAGAGTCTCATGCTGTTCCCCAGGCTGGCTTCATGCTTATGGCAATCCTCTTGCCTCGATCCCCCAAGTGCTGAGTGAGACTATGGGTGTGAGTGATCACACCTGGCAAAATAATAACTTAAAAATTATGAGCTACGTTATGAAAGTCATCAAAAATCAAATACAAACAGAGGCATTATAAACTATACCTGTGGTGGTTTGGATGTAATTGGCCCCCATGAGCTCATAGGGAGTGGCACTATTAGCAGGGTTGGCCTTGTTGGAGGAAGTGTGATCTTGTTGGAGGAGGCTGGATGACACACCATTAATCCAGGCCTTGAGGCTAGAGGGCACACCTTTAATCTGGGTCACACCTTCTGTTGGAAGTGTGTCACTGTGGGGGTGGGCTTTGAGGTCTCTTTTTCAAGCTTCACTCAGTATGACAGTCAGTGGACTTCCTGTTGCCTGAGTCAAGAAGAAGCACTCTCAGCTCCAGCACCACGTCTGCCTGTATGCCGCCATGCTCCCCGCCATGATGATAACTGACTGAACCTCTGAAACTGTAAGCGAGTCCCCTCAATTAAATGTTTTCTTTATGAGTTGCCATGGTCACGGCGTCTCTTCACAGCAATAAAAACCCTAAGACAATACCTAATAATCCTGTGGCTCAATATTTAAAATAATCAGAATTTACAATACAAACTAACTAGAGTCGACTGTCTTCCTTTCAACAACAACAACTGCAAAAGGCAAAGTGCAAACAGAAACTAAAGGGCAGAGCGCGGCGGCCCTGGTTCTCTCTCTAACACCACCAATGCCAAAGCCAGCGATGGGGACGAGAAGAAAGAGGAAGGGCTAACTAACGTCAGGCAGCCATCTGCATGCAGGCTCTTTTGTCTAACATCAAAGGCTCTCCATGACCTAAGAAGGAATGCACGAGGAAATAAACCAATTTCAGTTCCTTGTTTCTGGATTACTAAGGAAATAACGGAATGACAAAGTATTTCCTCAAAAGAAAACAAACTCTGAAAATGAGTTCATGCTTCATACTAATATTCTTGGCTTTTACTTCAGTAAAAGTAGCCTAGAGGGAATCCAGTCTGAACAGAAGAATACAACACACATCTTCATTTTTGACATTCTCAAAGGACTCCAGCTCAAAATATATTAAAACATTTTCTTACCACTAATGGAAATAGGGCTATGAAGAAGAATGAGATAGGCCTTTTCCATAAGAAAATGCATCAAGCTGTTTAAAACAAAACAAAATGTTTATCTTGCCCCAATACTGTGCCTTGATAAGGAGCAGGTAAAGGCTGGCTTGAGAAGCCATCTTGCAAAATTCGTCTCAACTTCAAAGGCCTGGGATGTCCTGTACTACAAAGCACTCTAATTCCTATAATAATCCATAAGTGTGTAACATTTTGAGGCTAGGCATGCTTAATATGCTATTGTTTATTGGGGAAATGAATTGCAAACACCTTATTTTATGAGCCACTATATAAAATAACATTTCCTTTCATCTGTTACAAATGACCTCTTCATGGGTATCAAAAGTAGATACTCATTTCCTATAAACTGAATCAGGAATAAACGTGAACACTCTCTCTCCCGTCCTTTAGCTTTGCTTACAGACCCTCTCAGTCCGTCATTTAACCTGGCTGTTCTTCACCTAGCACTGTGCCCGCGGCGCCTTCATAATCTGAGTTTTCCTTTCTGTTCTATAATCTTGAATGGAGTAACCAGAATCCAGACACTTCATCTTATGAGACTAGCATTTTCTCTCTGTCTGATAATATTCTTGATGATACATGTCTTAGCAGAAATGCTTCATTTCCTCTCCTTCCATTCCTCACACTCTTTTGATTTTTTAAAATTTTATTGGGGAGGGGGTAATCTGAGAGTGCACCATGGGGTGTGTGTGAAGGTCAGAGAACAACACTGGGGAGTCCATTCTCCCTCCACCATGTGGGGCCCAGGGACCAAACTCAGGCCACCAGGCTTGGTGGCAAGCACCTTTACCTGCTGAGTCATTCTGCCAGCCCTGTTTTGTTTTGCTTAAAAGAGGGTCTCAAGTAGCCAAGGCTGGCCTTGAACTACTGACCCTCCTACTTTCACCTCAAGTATTGGGATTACACATGTGCCACCACACTCAGCTCACAGGAATCATTAGCGACTACCACACCAGGCTTACTTATCTGACAGACTTTTCTTAATGGACCTCCAGGCCCACTCACTTCTATTTGTATTTTATTTATATTTTTTGTTTTGTTTTGTTTAAGGTCTCATGTAGCCCAGGCTAACCTGGAGATCACATAGCTGAGGATGGTCCTGAACTCCTGATTCCTTGCCTCTGCCTCCCGACTGCTATTGTCACAGACATATCACCATGCCCAGTTTAGGAGCACTAGTGTAGATCATCTTTACACACTTCAACTTACTTTCCTGTACAAGAAGCATCAAGAGATACTCTAAGTTCAGGACTAAGGATGTAGCTCAGTTGGTAGAGTACTTGCTTAGCAACCATGAAGCAACACATAAAACTAGGTGGTGGTGGTTCAAGCTTGTAAACCCAGAAGATTACATGTTAATAACGGGAAGCTTAGACGGTCAAGCTCATCCCTGGCCACATAGTTATCCTGAGGTTAGCTTGGGCTAAAATGAAATGCTGTTTCAAAAAACAAAAATAAGAAAAGTTAAGTTACTTCGACAACTCATTTATACCAACTGTATTGTCCACGAGTAGTCTATAAAATCTAAAACCCATTTATTATTTTTCAGTACTCTGCATTTTTATATTTTTTTAATGTTAAAAGAATTCAGAGCCTAGACATTCCAAGAAGGTCTCACATTCACATTTCTAGGTTTAAAAATTAAGGAAGGACCAGGAATATAGTTTAGTTGTAGACTGTCTAGTACAAATGAAGCCCTGGGTTTGATCCTGAGCACCATATAAACCAGCTGTTGTGGTACATGCCTGTAATGCCAGCACTGAGAAGATAGAGACAGGAAGATCAGTAGTTCAAGATCATCCTCATAGTGAGGCTGCACAGTGAGTTCCAGGGCAGCCCAAAGAGCACAAAGTCCTGTCTCAAAATATAAATAAAATTATACAATAAAGATGAAGCAAATAATCTTCTCTTTTCATTCTTATTCTAAGTAATTTCCTCACAGCACAACAGTACTCTGCACATGGAATATTTTTTCCTTAGAGACTTTTGTAATGGAATGTTTAGGAACCTTTCAACATCAGAAAGGGTAACTTCTACTGGCTTACCTTTATTCATATGTTTATTTAATTCCCTGACAAAGATTGGGGCAGACATAAAAATGCACAGTTTGGCAATGAAAAGAATATAAGCAAATATAAGTTGCACCAAAGTACATGTGGAAGAGAGGTTGTAACTCTTAATGACAAACTTCCTTGTCTGCCCTGGATGACAGCAGAGGTATCCTGAGGGCAAGACCCCTTCAATTCAAGGCACCAATTTGCGAATAGGCTTATCTGTCTGAAAGGAGAGAGCCTGAACTAAGAATATAGTTTAAGGGGTTCCCTGCTCAAAAACAATGACCTTGGTACACACAAACTACTGCAGCTGTGACCCAAGGAGCCAGGCTCCATGTGGAGTTGGCAGCAGAACTTGGCGGCAGCATCCACATGGTACTGGTTTTGCACACAAGAAAGATGCAAGACTAAGAGATTCATGGAATCTTGTCCGTGATTCCAGAATGTTGCTGAGGCCAGACAACGGTGGCAAGGTCAGAGTCCCTGTAAGGAGGCTCTGAGAGGCTACTGTGTAAAGATGTAAAAGTGAAGCCTAAGCTGCAATGGAGCCCCTGGGACACTGGAGACCATTAAACAGCCATCAAGGAAAGATGTAGGCATGAGTGGAGCTGACCCACAAGACAGACTATATGTGCTGTCACAACGGGACTACCCATGCTATGCTTCTTCACAGCCATCTCCTCACATTCGGCCTTTGCAAGACAACACAGTATAAGACAACAGATAATCACATGACACAGTGGAAAGGCTAGAACCAGCAGATCTGAACTGGTTGCTAGTCAAGAGATCCTACACAAGTTACTTAACCCTTTCCTAAACAGTCATCAACCTAAGTAAATAAAGAACAGAATAAAAGCTCATTATGCTGGGGATGTAGTTCACCAGTCGAGTGCTTGCCTGGCCTGTGCAAAATCCAGGGTTCCATCCGAGGTAAGCAGGATATCCCACCCCTTTCCAGTCCCCAAACGGAGCAATAAATTCCACTGTGCATTCTTCAAAGGAGATTTTGGAATGATCAAATGAGATTTGACATGAGATACTCTACTATAGAAACTATAAAAACACTATGGCATTAATCTTTTAAAAGAGCCAGAAGAGGTTATCTATTAAGTGAACATCTCATTCTTCTCCAAGACATGCTAACTCTCATGTTAACAAGTGACTATCTGGAGACAAATATCATGTCTAACAGAGAGAAATCAAGAGTCGCTAGGAAACTCAAAGAGCACAGAAAAGGAGGAGAGCACGCTACAGGGCAGCATGCTACAGGGCACATATTTAGAGGCACATTGTTGAACCCTGCCGCATTAATTTAAAAAAACACATGAAAGCAAAACTATCCACTTGACATAGTCTGGATTCATACATTAATTAGTGCTAACAGTCGATGTTGTAGGATGCTAACAATTCTTTCTATCTTTTAGCATTAGCACTAGAATCTTGTAAGAGCAAAGATAATTTGGTTAATACCTTATTCCATCCGCTGGCATGAACTGCAGTCTCCACTGAACATTCCCGAAATGTCTGATATGTCACTGGCCTGTAGAGATTTTTTTAAAAGTCTGTGTCACAAAAAGGCTTTAATTTCAGATGAATAAATATACAGACACTACTGTGTTGTTGAACTTTTTGCTAACATGACTAGGATTGTTCAATATATTGATTTTTTTCAAGATATGGCTTTTAATATTTGGTGTGTGTTTTTTCCCAAAACATTCTCTATATTGCTGGGGAGGTTGTTACAGTATATCAAGATAAATAATATATTCTAGCCATTATTTTTTAAATACTTGGAATTTATCTCTATGCTGCAGATAAATGCCTGAATTACAGATATAGAATCAAATAGTAACATGTAAAACTTAACTCGGTTAAATGAAAACACAATCTAGCTTTTTTTAAAAGGCAAAAGTGTAAGCCTGGCAGTGGTAGTAATACCTTTAATCCCAGCACTTGGGAGACAGAGGTAGGCAGATCTCTGAGTTCAAGGCCAGCCTGTTCTACAGAGTGAGTTCTAGGACAGTCAGGGTTATGTAGGAAGACCTTGTCTCAAAAAAACATAAATAAATAGATCAAGAAAATAAGAAGTGGGAAGAGTTATGCGTTTATAGGTTTTAAAACTCCAATTCCAGAAGTATTTTCTGTTCTGACTACTCTAGTCTGTAATTTCTTAGCTGATGAATATATAAACTATAATAAAAACTACCATTTATTAGTGCTCTAATATATTAGGTTTTATATTTTTCATATTTATATTTCACACTACATCATATATCATCACTACATATTAGGAAGGCAAAGTTAGAAAAAGCTAAGAGACTATTCCAAAACCATGCCTGACAAACATCCAGTTGGATCTGGCTCCAACAGCACACTACTTCAATTTCTAGTTAGGATTTTTGTTTTGTTTTGTTTTGAAGACAGGGTTTCTCTGTGTAGCCTTGGCTGTCCTGGAACTCACTCTGTAGACCAGGCTGGCCTTGAACTCAGAGATCCGCCTCCCCTGCCTCCTGAGTTCTGAGAATAAAGGTTACCACTCAGCTCGTTAGAATTTTGACGTATGCCACAAAAATATCTAGATGTCACATGTAGCTAAAAAGAATTTGAAATGTGGTTATTTTGCTTAAAATACTGACACATGCTGTATTTCAAAGAGTAAGGAAAAAAGAATGTGAAATCTCTGTATTATTAATAACTTTTGAGTTTTTAAAATATTTTACCTACACTGATATAAAATATATTAAAATTTTCATTACTGTCATGTATTATGTGTCTGCCAGATGTCTGACCTTCATGTGACTTGCACTGTATCTACTGAACAGCACTAGACTGAAGACTTCAGGAAACAGCTCTTATGGCACAGCCATCACTCTGCTATACAACTCAGCAGCAACTCACTACTCAGTGCTGCTGAAGGACGACTTTGTAAGCATACCACACACACAAGACTACTGCCTTGCTGACACTACACTCTTACTAATGCTTAGAATTCTTTCAGAAGTACTGGGCTGCATACTAGACTCCTGGAAACCTGGAACTGCACCAGATGCTGTACCGCCCACCTCCCTACAGCCCCCTGAAGCTTCATTGCGGCTATCAATCCCTTCGCTTCCTTTCCTGAACTGATGCTGCTGTGGTCACTGACGTCCTTCTAGGTAGTCTGGCTATCAGGCTAAATACTTTACCATCCTTCAAAATGAAACATGATTTAAAAACGTCATATGCACACACATACATGCACATGAAAGATGTAGCAGGTTAAAACATTCATGTTTTCATACATAGAAAAGCAAGTAGCTGAATAATCAGCCTTCCTTCTGAGGTCTTAGAATTAAGCAGAGAAGAAAGGGGTACCTTTATAAATCAAAGTTATTTCATATAAAGAGTTCAATATTAATTTCCCACTTTAGCAAAACCATTTGGAGTAGGAGATATTTCCACCTAAGATATTGCCTTCAACTTGTACAATAATTGCATTGTTTCCAAAGTATTAGTAACAGCTTAAACCTTTCAAAAATAAGACTTTTGAACAAATTTTATTTGCTATGCAACCAACTTCAAAATTAACTATCACTATTTAAGGTTTTGGAAAAAGTAAATATTTATCTAAATCAGCTTTCTCTTAAAGAAAAAAGGAACTCAGGGCATAGTGGCACAAACCTTTAAGCCTATCACTTGGAAGGCAGAGGCAAGGTGAATCTGTGAGTTCCAGGCCAGCTAAGACTCCATGGTAAGAGACCCTGTCTCAAAAGGCAATGTTATACCATTCTGCTCGTTTGAGTTGGTAATATCCCAGCCAAGTTACAATTAATAAATGGAAACTGACATAGAAGAATGAAATGATTTGCATAAAGGAGCTGGAGAAATGACTCGGCAGTTAAGATTAAGAGCACCTCCTGCCCCTGTTCAGTTCCAAGCACCCACCATGGGGCCTGTAATTCCTGGTCGAGGAGACTCAACTCCTTTTTCTGGCTTCCTGGGCACCAATATACATATAAACTAAAATAAAAACAAATCTTGAAGGCCAGGCATGGTGGTGGTACATGCCTTTAATCAGCACTTGAGAGGCAAAGGTAGATGGATTTCTATGAAGTCAAGCCAAACCTGAGCTACAGTGAGACCCTGTCTCAAAAGAGACAAAGAAAAGGAAATAGAATTTTTTAAGGTTGTGATCTCAGTATATACAATATATGAACATTTAAGGACAGAGAGTCTTAATGAACCCTGCTCAAGCCACCCTTCACCTCCTTAGGCCCTCAGAGCTTACTGCTGACAATCTTAGAAAACCATGCTGTGAGTCTAAATCTCCTGCTGAAGTTTAACTTCCTGGCCACTCATACTGCCCTTTCCACATTTCTTTAAGCTTGTATCTGAGGTATACCTATGGTTTCGTTTCACTGAGTATAATTAAGGATTTTATATATGCTCCTTTCACCAGAATATATAGAAACCCTAATTATTTCCTGATAAAAACACAGCAAACTGTAAACCTTGACTACATAACAGTAGGGAATTTTCTTACTATAACAGTGACTTGCCGTCTGAATTTCAACCTGTTGGTGAGGACCAATTTCCTCCTAAGCGATCGATCCTTATCAATTCATACTAATGTTGTAATTCATATTAATTCTTCAATGAAGAGTTAGGGGAGTTGACTTTTGAGACTCATCACAAGTGAACTGGTTCTGTTTTAGCAGGCTTGCATTTTCACTAGCTTCTCGATTTTAGCTTTACTACGGTGAGGGCCATAGCTGGAAAAGAGTTCACTGCAGGAATACAGAAGCAGCTTCACAGGCAACCCCAAAGGATAACAATATCTATGATACAGGTACCATAAAAAATACAGACATCTAAAATACAAAGATAATGCTAATCACAGATTACAGTGCACAAACCCCAGCCAGTATATCTAATGAATATGGATGGCCCCTAAATGGAACAGGGACAAAAAGTGATCAGGGCAAGGGCAATAGCTTGCATTTATAACACAGTAAATGCATCTACTGAAACTCAACAGCTCGTAATAAAAGCCATCAGATCTCTGTTGGAATATTTAAATCCCTGCTCAAGGCAAATCTGGCATTCAAAACACAAAGCAGATGCTTTAGGAGCCCAAAGGAGGACGAGGGACTGCCTACGGCAAAGCCTCAGCCACCCGAGCCGCATGCCACCCAGACACTACTCAGAGTTCTTGAAGCACACTCCACTCCGCAGCTGCAACTCACTGGCTGAGGATCACTTGCAACGCTTTATGCAAAGGCTCTTTCAGCTCCTGGGACACTCTTTCGCCAAGATGGGCCAAGCAGTCTTCTATTGAGCTTTCAGGGTTAGCAGGGCTAAACACTGGTGAGGTGTGACAGTCAAAGCCTGTGCTGGTAAAGGCTGAAGACAAGATAAAAGAAAGACCAAAATTAATAAATGGTGCCGGGGCTAGAGAGATTGCCAGTGGTTAAGAGCACCTGCTGCTTTTCCAGAGGACCAGGGTTTGATTCCTAGCACCCAGTTTCAGGGGATCCAAAGTCCTCTTCTGGGATTCCATGGGCATTGCATGCACATGGCACACAGACATACATGCAGACAAAACACCCATACACAAAAAATAAATAAATAAAAATTAAACAACAAAAAAATAAATAGTACCAAAAGTTAGGCTATAAGCCTGGTGTAATGGTGCACACCTAGAATTCTGACACTCAGGATTCTGAGGCAGGAGATCTCAAGAAAGAAGCCTGCTGGGCTACACAGTGAGTTCAAGGTCAGTTGGGCTATATTGCAAAAGCCTGTGTCAAAAAAAATCAAATAAAAAGAAAGCTAGGCATGGCAGCACACTAGGGAGATAGAAGCAGGACAATGGGAGTTCAAGCCCAACCTTGAATCTGAGGCCAACCTGGGATCCAATGAGGCCCTGTCAGAAAAATAGAAAGAAAGAAAGAACAGGAAGGGGGTATCTTTGTGAGGGCCCATGAAACTAAGGTAGTTACTGTTAGGAACAAGAGTTTTAAGGTACTTGGAAAGATCATTATACATATTAATCTTGTCTGGAACACACAACTGATGCCCTAAATTGAGGTTTTATTGTTTTGTTTTTCAGAGGGAAGTTTCCCTATATAGCCCAGGCTGGCTTTGAACTCATGAATCTCCTAGCTCAGTCTCTCAAGTGCTGGGATTATAGGCATAAACCACTATGAATTATTTATTTGTAAATTTACTTCTTTTTTTTTTTTTTTTGACCAGCGTTTGTCTTACTGTAGCCTAGGTTCACATGGCATTTACTATGTAGCCCAGGATGGCCTCAAACTTACAAGAACCTTTGTCCCTCGGCCCCACAAGTGCTAGGACTACAAGCACAAACCAGCATGCCCAGTTTGTTCATAAATCTGTATTCCTTTTCTTTCCTGACTTACAAGGAACTTATTTATAAACACAATCTATCAGTGGTTTATGAAAAGTTATTATGCTTTATTTATTTAAGACACACACATAAGTAACAACAATTTTTAAGAAGACATAAATTTGAAGAGAACATGGGGAAGGCACATGGGAAGGGCTGGAAGGAGGAAAGGAAAGAAAGGGGGAAATGATGTAATTAGGACATTTTCAAAACAAAATATAATTTAAAATGTGTATTTTAGCAAAAAAAAAAAAAAAAAAAAAAAAGCCATGAAAATCATTTTCTGATGGGAAGTCAGGCCTGCTCCACAGCAGAGAATTCATGTCTGATACTGTGAACTTCTAAACAATCAAATGAATAAATCTTTGGAGGAAAAGGCAGCAGTGGCAGCTGCTGCCAGATGTAGTGGTACACATCTTTAATCCTAACACTGGAGGCAGAGGCAGCTGGATTCTGGGAGGTGGAGGCCAGCCTTGTCTACATAGCCAGAGTTCCATGGTGAGACCCTGTCTCAAAGGTGAGGACACTCACAACACAACACCAGAAAGAAAAGAGAGAACCCACTAAATCAACAATAACCACAGCTGCAGAATCTGCTCGCTGCTCAGGAAAGTAAGAGGGAACAGACCTTCAGAGACTTCTTTCTCCAAGGATTTCAGTTCTTCTTCAATCTCAGATTTAACTTTTAATAAAACTTCTGGGTCCAGAGACTGTGGAGCGACATCTAGTTGAACTCCTGAAACAACCAAGAGAAATCAAGGGCGGTTACTCTAGAAAGAGGGACAGAGGAGCCATTAGACTATAAACGTTGCAGTAGCCACATGTGGAAGCTGGGCAGGAGGGTCACTTTACATCAGGAGTATAGAACCAGCCTGGGTAACATAGTGGTACCCTATCTCACAAACCAACCAAAAACCAAAAACCAGAACTATCTACACTTAGTGTTAAGTCAGAAAACAAGAAATCAAATTTGATTATCAAACTTAGACGGTATTTTTGCAACAATAAATAACAAAGCTGAGGTGTAGATCAGTGAAGAGCACCTGCTCAAACGCTTGACTTTGATCCCAGAACTGAAAGAAAAAGGAAAAGCAAGGAAGAAACAACAATTAATAGAAGTCTGTGGGCCTAAGTACTGAGTAAAACCTAACATAGAAAAGAAGCCTCCGCACATTTCTGACTCCAGAAACATGCATCAGGAGATGGGAAGAGAACGGTATCAACATGCATAGGTTCCTTCTTCCTGCATGCAACAGTCTTCAAAAGAGAAATGTGGGAGCCAGGCATTATGGTACTGAGATAATCTTTGCTCTTAAGAAAGGCTGGGCATAGTGGTTTATGCCCATAATCCCAGCATTTGGGAGGCAAAAGCTGCCAACTTTGACACCAGCCTGGTCTGATAGCAAACTCTAGGCCAGTCAAGACTACACACATAACCAGGCAGTAATGGCACATGCCTTTAATCCCAACACTTGGGAAGCAGAGACAGGCAGATCTCTGAGTTCGAGGACAGGCTGATTTAGGGAGTGAGTTCCAGGGCGCCCAGGTTATAATGGGGGGGTGTGGGGGGGGGAGTCTGCATATGTAGGGGGGGGAGTCTGCATATGTAGTGAGAGCCTATCTCAGAAGCAAATAAACAGAACTCTAAGTAAATAACAAGCAGCTCTGAAGAACTGTGCTCGGCCCAGAGGAAAGCATTAGAGCTCCCAGTGACAGTATGTCCCTCTCTGTTCTTAGCTTTGACTAAGAATCAAATTCACCAAGCAATGCTAGTGTGACCATCTAGGACCATATGCGTAACACAGCTTTGATGTCATTCTCACTGTGGAAATCTACAGTGCTCCTACTTCTAATTTTATTCCTTGGATTTTTCCATGGTGTGTGTGTGGGGGGGTATACAAGCATGAATGCAATCATACATGTAAGACAGAGGCCAACACCAGGTTCCTTTCTACCTTATTTTGTTTGTTTTTATATGAATGAGTGTTCTACCTGAATGAATTTCTGTACACCACATGCATGCCTGGTGCTCATGGAGGCCAGAAGAAGACACTATGTTCCCTAGAACTAGAGTTACAGGAGGTTGTGAGCTGCCACATGGGTGCTGGGAATTGAACCCAGGTCCTCTGGAAGTAAACCAGTGCTCTTACCTGCTGAGTCATCTCTCCAGCCCCTGCACCTTATTTTTTGAAACAGGGACTTTGCTGAACCTGGAGCACACTAGCTACCTAATGAGTTCTAGGGATTCATCTGTCTCTGCCTCCCCTGTACTGGGGTTACAAACCAATGCCATTGCATCCGGCTTTTACCACGTGGGTGTTGGGGATCCAATCTCAAGTTCTCATTTTGCACTGTAGGCACTTTACTAACTGAGCTATCTCCTCACTCCCATTAACACTTTTTTGAGAGGGAAGGGATTGAAACAGGATCGTACTAAATAGCCCTGACTGGCATCCACCTCATGATCTTTCTGTCCCACATTCCGGTTGCTGAGATTTCAAGCAGGTACCGTGATGCCTGGCTGCATTGTGCATACTTTTAAGCCACAGTGAATTATGTATATCAAAGAATGTTTTTTCTAAAAGCAACCCAGGCCAGGCGGTAGTGGTGCATGCCTTTAATCCCAAGACTCATGAGGCAGAGGCAGGAGGATCTCTATGAGTTTGAGGCCAGCTGGTCTATAGAGCAAGTTCCAGGACAGGCTCCAAAGCTACACAGAGAAACTCTGTCTTGAAAAACCAATAAAAAGAAAAAAAAAAAAAAAAGCAATCCAGTCTGAATTCACTGCCAGTTTCTTCACGACTCAATGAATAAAACACACTGTACTTGGACCAATTTAAGTCTGTTTCTCTATTATGTCTTCAGTCTTTAGTGATTCTTTTTTCTTTGGGTTTTTTGTTTTGTTTTGTTTTTTGTTTTTTTTTTTTTTGAGTCAGGGTCTCAAGTTCCCCAGGTTGGACTTAAGCTCACTATTATAGTCAAGGATGACCGTGAACTTCTGACTGTGTGCCACCATGCTCAGTTTTAGGTGGTGCTAATGGGACTTATTACTGAACCCTAGAATATATGATTATAATTTCTTCTCAAATAAGAAATAAGCAATGCCATCTGTCATCAGCCTCTTTCTGGAAGACACGCAAATCCAAAACATCCACAGACCCACACAGCCCCTAGCACCACCACCAACCCACACAGTAAATGTCTTCATTACCATATGCCTCACACCCCACCAGATTAAGCAGAAGCAGCTGATTAGAGGAGTGTCGTTCTCATGAAACTGACATGATGCTGATTACACATGACAAGTTGTCATACTTGATAATAAGCCATGTGGAAAGCCTCAACTATAAAAAGGCCACTGCTGTTAGGATACAAAAGGCTATCTCGCTAGCTCCCCACAGACAGACAGATTCAGTGATCTTCATCTAATTAATCCTCTCCACCCAGACATTCTAAAGCACACAACTACACAGTAGAGCCAATGTAGCATAAATCCTGTTCAATGAATCCAGGGGAAGTATTTCAAAGATAAACAGACATGAGCACACTGAAGTCTGCCTACTTTAATCCACATAAGGAGTTTCGTGAGTCTGCAATCAGCATATTCCAGTTATGAAATTTGTCCAGAGCTTTCAAATTGAATACGACTAACACAGTTTGGCCAACTGAATGGGCTAGATCAAAAAGAAGTAAATTCTGTATCTCCAAATTGTAACATATTAAAATTACCTATAAGGGAGGGGGAGAAATGGCCTTTTTTGTTGCTCTTGCAGAGGACCTGGGTTTGGTTCCCAGCACCCACATGGTAGTTCACAACCATTCATGACTACAGTTCTGATACTTTCTTTTGATCTTTGCAAGCACCGTACATGTAGCACACATACATATTGGCAGGTAAAACACTCAGATGCATAATATAAAATAAATAAATCTAAAATACAATTTTTTTAGGCTGGGAATGGTGGTACATACATTTAATTCTAGCACTCAAGAGGAAAAAGGATCTCTATGAATTTGAGACTAAACCAGTCTATATAGTAAATTCCAGGATAGCAAAAGCTACATAGTGAGACTGTCTCAAATAAATAAACCAATGAATTAAATGGCTGGGCATGGTGGTACACTCCTTTATTCTCAGCATTTGGGAGGCAGAGACAGGTGAATCTCCTGTGAGTCCAAGGCCACCAAAACAGCGAGACCCTGGGCTGGTTTTTTTGTTGTTGTTTGTTTGTTTTGTTTTGTTTTTGTCAACTTGATACAAGCTAGGGTCATCTGAGAACAGCCAGGACTACACAGTGAAACCTTGTCTCCAAAAACAAACAAAACAAACAAACAAAAAAACCCACAGGCTGAGCAAGCCATGAGGAGCAAGCCAGTAAGCAGCATTCCTCTACGGCCGCTGTTTCAGTTCCTACTTCTGGTTCTCTGCCCTCCTTGAGTTCCTACTCTGGCTTCCCTCAACGACAGACATGTAAGCCAAATAAACCCTTTCCTCCCCAAGCTGCTTTTGGTCATGGTGTTTATTTATCACAGCAACAGAAAGTAAATTAAGATAAAAAACAGAACAAAACAAACAAGAACCTGAACTAATATCAACTACCAATTTTGTAAGTTATAGAGTGACACCAGGAAGTCCCCTGTACTGGACTCTCATTGTCCAGAGGAGGAGACTACACAAGATTATCTCAGAAACAAAAAAGACAGATTATAAAAATTATAATAAAACATATAGAATTTAATTAAAAACTAGAACTATATACATTTATGATCAATGGAGCTCTGATATGTTGTAGTTTTTTTAAATTTTCTTTAATGATTTACTTATTTTTGTTTTATGTACATTGGGGTGTTTTGCTTGCATGTATGTCTGTATGACAGTGTCAGATCCCCTGGAACTAGAGTTATAGACAGTTGTAAACTGCCATGTGGGATTTGGGAATTGAACCCAGGTTCTCTTAACCACTGAGCCATCTCTCCAGCCCGTAGTTATAGAATGACAAGTGTGCATCACATCTCATCCTGTCAACTGATTTTTGAGAAGGATATCAAGGCTATTCAAGGAAAGAATAATGTTTTCAATACATGATCTAGAACAACCAGATATTCTAACGTAAAATCAACTACTATTTCAAACACACACACACACACACACACACACACAAATCACACAAAAAGTCGACCAGAGACCTAAATTTAAGAGAAAAAGCTATGAAACTCTAGGCAATGCTTTCTGAAGTAACATTGTAAGCACAAGAAATCAAAGAAAATAAAGACTGAACCTCATCAAAATGAAAATTTAGTAGCAGAAAGTAAACCATGAAAATAAAAAGAACAAATCATGAAATGGAAGAAAGTAACTAGAAATAACATATCTGCTAAAAGTTTGGTATCCAGAACATATAAAGAATCTCTAAAGTTCAAAGATAAAAAGATAAATAATCCACTCAAAAATGGAAAAAGGATAGTGTGATAGCTATTCTTGGTTGTCAACTTCAATATATCTGGAATGAACTATAATCCAGAAATGGAGGGCACATTTGTGATCTGGATCTTGAGGCTGGAAGACAACATGCCTTTAACCCAGACTTTGAGGCAGGAAGGCACAGTCTTTAACCCAGACCTTGAGGCAGGAAGACACAGTCTTTAATCCAGACCTGGAGGCTGGAAGGCACACCTTTAATCTGGGCCACACCTTCTGCTGGAAGCCTATGTAAGGACAAAGGAAGAAGGAAGGGTCTGTTCTTTGCCTGCTGGCCTTTGTCTTGTCAGCACATCCATTCCTTCACTGTCATTGGAGCCTACTTCTTTGGGATTCCAGCATATACAAAAGACCAGCTGAGACACAAGTTCAGTGACTTTAGAGAACCCTGACTAATACAAATAGGAAACATATTTCTCCGAAGATACACAAAGAGCCAGTAAGCACAGGACAACAGTATGCTCAACATCATTAGACACTACACAAGCACAGATTAAAACCAACCACAAGGGCTGCAGCTAGGGGCCCCTGAGATGACTTAGCAGGTAAAGACGCTTGCTGCACAAGTGTGGTGACCTGAGTTTAAATCCTCAGAACCCACATGAAAATGGAGAGAACCAACTCCAGAAAGTTGTCCTGTGACCTCCATATGCACACCACACACACACACACACACACACACACACACACACACACACACACACCCCAAGTATGGTGATTTACCATAATCTTAAAAGGACTGCTATGAGTTTGAGGCTAAATTAGGCTATACAGTGAGTTCCAGACCAATCTGGACTATTGAGACCCCATTTCAAAATCCCTAAATAAATAAATACAATTTAAATAGAGAATTACATATGACAAACAATCCTACATCTGGATATATGCCAGACAGAATTCAAAGCAAGAGCCAGGATGTGGCTCAGTTGGTTGAATATTTGCCTGGCATGCATAAAGCCCTGGGTTCCATTCCTGGTATCACATAAGCCAGGCATGATAATATACACCTGTAATTCCAACACTCAGGAGGTAGACGCTGCAGGAGGACTTCAAGGTCATCTTCAGCTACGTGGAGAGTTAAAGGCTAGCCTGGGCTACATGAGACCTAATCGCAAAAGAGCAAAAAGAATTCAAAGCAGATATTTGTACATCCATGTTCAAGGTAGAATTACAATAGCCAAGATATAGGAAAACTCAAATCTCCAGAAACAGATGAATGGATAAACAAAATGTGGTGTCTACATATATTCAGCCTTAAAAAAGAGATTTACACACACCACAATATCAAACACCAATTACAAAATGACTAAAACTTTATAGGAAGTACCTATAGGAGTCAAATTTGTAGAAAATTTAAAAAACTGTTAGCAGGCACTAACAATTAAGAAGGAATAATAAATCAGTTATTATATACAATTTAAGAAGGAACAATAAACCAGTTATTATATACAATTTAAGAAGGAATAATAAACCAGTTATTATATACAATTTAAGAAGGAACAATAAACCAGTTATTATATACAATTTAAGAAGGAATAATAAATCAGTTATTATATACAATTTAAGAAGGAACAATAAACCAGTTATTATATACAAATGTATTTTACTGCCACACTACTGTTGACAATGCAACTATCCTTCCAAAAAAGAACTCTACGAAGCTGGGCTGTAGCTCTGAAGTAAGACATATAATTAATATCCATGAGGCCCTGGGTTCAACCTGCAGTAACACACACACATACACACACACACACACACACACACACACACACACACACACACACGCGAAGAAATAGAAATACCTCCTTATTAAATCTGTATGAATGACCACAGAAACAAGGTGGTCTATGATAATATATGGCAGGTTGAATAAAACAAATATTATCACTTGGCATAAAATATGCAAGCCAGGATTTTAACTAGACAAAATATATAACTCAAACCAAGCATGGTAATCCCAGTCTTCATCAGAGGTAGCCAAGCTACATGAGACCCTGTGTCATAGGGGGAAAAAACAAAGAAAAAGAGAAAGAAGGAAAAGAAAACGTGATTCAACACAAACTAGCACAGTACAGAAGACTTAACTAGTTCAGAAAAAGTGTGGAAGAATTAGCCAGTCACGGAAAAGTCTGCACCCAAAATAGGACTCATGTAGGAAATAATGAAAAACATATAATGTGACAGAAAATCCTCAGTCATGAACAGAACCACCTTACTTAGCCACGTCTCACATTTATTGTTCCACAAACTTGAAATCAAACCCTAATTGGTGCTATAATAAATTCTAACCATAGAAGATGACACAGGAGTGAGTTCTACATCACATTCCAGGGAACGAAGAGGGTAACAAGACAGCAATAAGAAACTAGTGCTTTCCTTTAGGAAGGCCACCATAGGCCCTACTTGGCAAAACAAGCCTGTAATTACAGCACAAAGAAGGCTGGGGCAGAGTCACCAACTTGAGGCCAACTGCACTACACAATAAGATTCTGCCTCCAACTCCACTCCTTGCCCCCCAAATATAGCTTTCCGAGGCTAGAGATGAAGCTCAGTGGTAGAGTACTTACCTAGCATAGCAAAGTCCTGGATTTGATCCCTACTACTGGGATCCACTGCCATTAAAAAAAGAAAGAGTTTGCTACCATTGCTTGTACTCACGTATACATAAATTACACTTACGCTTACAAGAAAACCAATATTAAGGATAACCACTGCTATGGAATAATCTGTATACACTGTAAATATGATTACTCTCATGGGTTAATAAAGAGTTGACTGGCCTATAGCTGGGCAGCAAGTGATTGGGTGGGAGAGCCAGACTAGAAGGATGCTGGGAAAAAGGACAGAGTCTCAAGGGTCGTGAGCCAGACAAAGAGGAAGGAGGACATGTAAAAAATGAGGTAACAAGCCACGAGCCACATGGCAGAACTTAGATAAGAAATATGGGTTAATTTAAGTTGTAGGAGCTAGTTAGTAATAAGCCTAAGCTATCAGCAGAGCTTTTATAATTAATATTAAGTCTCTGTGTGGTTATTTGGGAGCCAGCTGGTGGGACAGAGCTGACAGGCAGGCAGTCCTGACAAAAAACTCACCTACAAACCACCAAAAATTTTTAAATTTTGTTATTAGTGTGTGTTTGTGTGTATGTGCGCATGTTATGTGTGCATTAGTATGTATGCCACAGCACACATGTGGAGGCCAGAGGTGCTGGATTACCCCCTAGGATAGAGTACAAGTGGTTGTGAGTCACCTCACATGAGTACTAGGAACTCAGGTCCTCTGGAAGAGCAGCACATGCTCTTTACCACTCAGCCATCTTTCTAGACCTGCTTTGTTTTTCAGACAGTCTCAAATAGACCAGCCTGGCCAAGCCTGGTCTTAACTCCTGATCTTCAGGCCTCAACTTCTTTTTTTAAATTACTTATTTTTATGTGCATGGATGTTTTGACTGTACATATATTTTACATATATACACATACATATATATTTTGACTGTACGTGTGTGTGTGTGTGTGTGTGTGTGTGTGTGTGTGTCTATGTCTGTGTACCACATGTATGCCTGTGCCCGAGGAGGCCAGAGAAGGTGGCAGATCCCCTGAGACTGGAGTTGGAGACAACTGCAAGCTGCCATGTGGGTACCTGGGTCCCCTATAAAAGCAGTCAGTGCTCTTAACCACTAAGCCATCTCTCCAGCCCCAGGCCTCATCTTCTTGAGTGTTGAGATTAATGATGCCTACCAACACACTAGCCTTCGTGCTTAGCCTTTAGATTTAGTTTTATATTTTTTTTTATTTATGTGTATGTGTGTGTGTGAATATATTCCATGTGTGGCAGGGGCCAAGGAAGACAGAGAACTAGATCCTCTCTTAGGGTTTCTATTGCTATAACAAAACACTATGATCAAAAGCAAGTTGGGGAGAAAGGGGTTCATTTGGCTTACAGGTTACTTGGTTTTTTTTTTTGTTTGTTTGTTTTTTTTTTTTTTTTTTTCCCCCTTTTTTTTTTTTAGTTTTTCAAGACAGAGTTTCTCCATGTAGTTTTGGTGCCTGTCCTAGATCTCGCTGTAGACCAGGCTGGCCTTGAACTCACAGGGTCTTACAGCCAACTCTCCGGCTGGCTTACAGGTTACAATGTACTTTGCATGTTACAGGCTGTTAGATTACACTACCTACTACAAAGAGCTTTGCTTAGTTCCTGCAATCTGATACCATTATGTGTGTCCTGGCCAGTACTACCTTGACTTTCAGTAATCCATGTTTTCTTTCTTTTTTCCTACCCACTCAAATATACATGCAGGCAAAAGACTAACACACATAATGTTTTTAAATTTTTATTTAAAAAAAGGGGGGACTGGGGGGACTGGAGAGATGGCTCAACGGTTAAAAGCACTGGCTGCTCTTCCAGAGGACCAGGGTTCAATTCCCAGCACCCATATGTCAGCTCAAAACTGACTGTAACTCCAGTTCCAAGGGATCTGACACCTTCACACCAATGCATGTTAAATAAATTATTAAAAAAAAAAAAAGGGATGGGTGATGGTGGTACATGCCTTTAATCTCAGCACTTGGTAGGCAGAGGCAGGCAGATCACCGAGTTCAAGGCCAGCCGGGTCTACAGAACAAGTTCCAGGACAGCCAGGGCTACACAGAGAAACCCTGAGGGGCAGGGGACAAGAACTACAGAATGGCCAGGCCTTGAGACACACACCTTTAATCCCAGTACTTGAGAAGCGGAGGCAGACAGATCTCAGAGTTAGAGGCCAGTATGGCCTACATAATAGTTCTAAGACAGCCAGGACAAGAGAGAGAGATCCTGTCTCAAAACAAACAAAAAAGACTTAAAGGATGATTCATGTTTCAAGCCAGGGTAGCAAGTATTTTGTTTTGAGTTTTTTTGTTGTTTTTTTTTGTTGGGGGGGGTTGGTCTTTGGTTTGTTTGCATTTACTGCAAAAATAGAGGCTGATGGTATATACTTGTGATTCTAGCTACTTAAGGGACAAACTGGGCTACAATTCTGTCTTCAAATAAAGAAAGGAAGGAAGAAAGAAGGAAAGGAGGGGGTACATTTTTTTAAATAATTTATTTTATTTTATTTTATTTTATGTGCATCAGTGTTTTGGCCGAACACAGGTGTGTGTAAAGGTGTCGAATCCCCTGGAACTGGAGTTAGAGACAGTTGTGAGCTGCCATGTGGGTGCTGGGAATTGAACCTGGATCCTCTGGAAGAGCAGCCAGTGCTCTTAACCGCTGAGCCATCTCTCCAGCCCCCAGGAGGAGGTTAAATTTTAAAAACAAAAAATTGGGGCATGTTTACAAAACCAGCTATGAAGTGGGAATAGCAAGAATCTAGAAAAAGAAGTTAACAGAAGAGCTGCACAAAATGATGAGGCCTTGGCCAACACTCCCGACTTCTGTCTTATCAGACAGGTGGAAAGGGGGGCGCAGCTGTCATTTTAGTTATTTGTTTGTTCCTAACATCATGGGTTCAGTCTCAGTACTACCAAAAAGAAAGGAAAGAACAAACAAATGAACAGGAAATTCAAGGCCCAAAGTAAAACTGAACTGGAACACAGCCACACTCATGCATGCACAGCCCAGGACTGTCTGGGGCCAGCAGAGCTGACAGCTGCAAGCCAGACTTCCTGTGTTTTCTGGCTTCACACGGCTGCTCATCACAGACTGCAGAGACTGCTGCAGCTACACAGCATTCGGCTACATGCCAGCAAACAGACCACAACCTGCCCTTTATTTCACCTGTAAATACCAATGTGTCAGATGGGCAAGAGGAAGAAAAGGAGTTTGAATATTCTGGCTTTAAGGCATAATGGTATAGATTATTTTGTTATCAGAAGAAGACAAAGTATAGTCTTTACAATCCTGAAATAATAGAAAAATCAAAAGTATCACCAAACTATAAAAACTCACCAAAATACTCTCAATTTACACAGAATCATTGATACGAAAAATTAGAATATTTACAATAGCTAATTCAATACCAGCATCATTTCTTCAAAAAGAGAAAAATGTAGAGGAACCCTGTCTCGAAAAACAAAAACAAAAACAAAACAAAACAAAACAAAAACAAAAAAAAACAGGAAAGAAAAACAAGGCAAAAGAAGTAAACTTCAAAGCGGTTCAGTCAGGAGCCAAGCAAGAAGAATGATTTATGATGTTAATTAAATCATGCTGCATTTAATCAGACCACAATAGAATTAAACTAGGACTCGGTAATTAAAAAGACTAATGAAAATAAAATCCCTGAGTACTTGAAGATTAGTTAGCACACCTCTAAGTGACACAGACAGAAGTAAAGAGAGAAATCTGAAGGAAAATAAAGCACTATTTTGATCCAAGTGAAAACGAGAACACAGGCCATGTGGTGATGAATGCATGCGATCCTAGGAGGTGGAAGGCAAAGGCAGAAGGAAGCAAATCTACTCATCTGAGAATCGCCTGATAGAGAGCCCTGGCACTTCTGACCACCTACGTGTCATTCAGTAGGTGGGACCTGTAAACTCCAATGCGCTGGCAGTCTACCCACAACTGCAGCCCTCCAGTAGGACTCAGGAAGTCTTAAGGTACCAAGAGAGAGTCGAGAAGTGAGGACCTAGGTCTTTAATCCCAGCATTCAAGAGACAGAGCCAGGTGGATCTTTGTGAGATGGAGGCCAGCCTGGTCTACACAGTCCCACACCAGCCAGGGCTACGTAGAGAAACCTTGTCTCAAAAAAAAAGGAGAGACAGAGAAAGAAAAACGGTGGCGACAAGAGCAAGACAAGACAGGTTTTAGGTTACTTTCCATATTTTTCATTGTTAAATATGTTTTATTAGTTATTGTGTGTGTGTGTGTGTGTATGTGTACATGTGCACACCTCAGCTCACATGCAGAAGTGAACTTTTTTCAGAGGTCAGTTCTCAGGTCGCCAGACTTGCATAACTATCTTTATCCTCCGAGCCATCTTGCTAGCCCCAAAAATAACCTCAACAGCGAATCCACACTCACTGTTATAATGTCCATGAAAACAGCCTGAGTTTCATCCCCAGTTCTCATGGAAGGAGAGAATTACTTCCTACAAGCTGTCCTCTCTGTCTTTCTCTCTCACACACAGACCATATATATATATACACACCATAAATAAACGTAATAAATTTTAAATAAAGATGGATACATACAACATTATACTACAAAGAATTATACTGAAAATAAGTCTATCAGACATCTGAACTTTTATATAAATTTATATTCAACAGTCAATTAAAATTTTTTTTAATTTAGTGTGTATGTATGTAGACACAACATGTCACATGCCTGGAGTTTAAAGGACACTTAGACACTGGTTCTCCTTCTACCTGTGGGTTCCAAGGAAAAACTTGGATCATCATGGTTTTTTGGTAAGCACCTTTCACCTACTGAGCCATTTCTCAAGTGTCTTGTTGACAGGGTCTCATGTAACTCAGACTGGCCTTGAATTCCCTACATGCAGACAAAATTGGACTTGAACTCCTGGTCCTCCTGCCCCGCCTCCCGAGTGCTGGGATTATAGATATATGCCACTACATTAGGACCAGTCTGGTCTACACAAGACCTTTACAAAAACAAACAAACAAACAAACAGGACCAGGTATTTGGTTACAAACACACTGAATTCCAGATCTCAAGAGGCAGAGGCAAGTGTATAGTCTGTAAGTTCAAGACCAGCATGGTCTACAGACTGAGTTCCAGTTCTGCCAAGGATACACAGTGAGACCCGTTACAAAAAAAGGTAGGAGAGAATCAAATGCCAAAAATATTGTCCCCTGACCTCCACATGTGTTTACACACATGCACACACCCACACATGTTAATAGCACATGCTGCTCTTATAGAGGATCTAGGTTCCATTTCCAGTACCCATATAGTAGCTCACAACCATCCATAACTCTAGCTCCAGGGGATCCATTGCCCTCTTCTGACATCCACATGCACCAAGCATGCACATTGTACACACACACAACATACATGCATGCAAGTAAAACACTCATACACATAAATTTTTAAAAGAAAAAGGGGGAAAAAAAACTAAAGAAGCCAGACCAGATGTGGTGGCACATGCTTACATTCCCAGCACTTGGGAGACAGAGGCAGAAGGGCTGACCCGAATGAAAGAGTAGCCTGGTCTACATAACAAGTTTCAGAACAGGCCAGACCCTGTCTCAAACAGTCTGATGAAATGACTACATACGTAAAGATGCTTGCTGGGTGGTCTGAATGAAAATAGCCCTCATACAGAGTGATATTATTAGGAGGTGTGACCTTGCTGAAAGTGTTACTGTGAGGGTGGGCTTTGAGGTCTCGTATGCTCAAGCTATGCCCAGTGTGACACAGAGTTCCTTCTGCTGCCTGTGGATCATGATGTAGCACTCTCAGCTCCTTCTCCAGCACCAGGTCTGCCTGCACACCGCCATGTCCCACCATGATGATACTGGACAAAACTCTGAAACTGTAAGCCAGCCCCAATCAAATGTTTTCCTTTATAAGAGTTGCTATGGTAACCTTTAATCCCAGCACTCAGGAAGCAGAGACAGGCGGATCTCTGTGAGTTCAAAGCCAGTCTGGTCTACAGATCGAGTTCCAGGACAGGATCTAAAGCTACAAAGAAACCCTGTCTCACCGGGCGGTGGTGGCGCACGCCTTTAATCCCAGCACTCGGGAGGCAGAGGCAGGAGGATCTCTGTGAGTTCGAGGCCAGCCTGGTCTCCAAAGCGAGTTCCAGGAAAGGCGCAAAGCTACACAGAGAAACTCTGTCTCGAAAAAGAAAAAAGAAAAAAAAGAAACCCTGTCTCAAAAAAAAAAAAAAAAAAAAAAAAAGAGTTGCCGTGGTCATGGGGTCTCTTCATGGCAACAGAAACCCTAAGACGTTTGTCAAAAAGCCTGATGACCCAAGTTGGATTTCCAGGACCCCTAAAGTGAATAGAAAGAATCGACTTCCACATATTGTCTTCTGACCACCGCGCACACATGGAAAGTACACACCCACACAGATACACGCTCATGAAGTAAATAAGTTTTAAAATGGGGGGGCTGGAGAGATGGCTCAGCAGTTAAGAGCATCCAGAGGACCCGGGTTCAATTCCCAGCACCCACATGGCAGCTCACAACTGTCTGTAACTCCAGTTCCAGGGGATCTGATACCTTCACACCAACACACATAAAATAAATTTAAATAAATTTTTTTAAAGTTTTAAAAGGAAACAAATCAAAATCAAAACATTACAAAACAAACACCATTAAAAGAGGTTGCAACTAGGAAGGGGACAGGAGTGGGGTGGGGTGGTCATTCTCTGTATTAATACTGCTTGTCTAACACATACAAATTCTTAGATGCAAATACTTCTATGGATCAAGTCCTTATCATGAGCCAACAGAACCACCGTAAACCAAAGACAGTACCTTGGGGTGAGGGACCTTCTTGTTTCTCCTGAGAGAGAAGTCCCAAGTAGCTGAGAACGACATACTTTGTTTCATAGTGAAATCCTAGAGGCACAGTAGTAGAGGACGCCATTGAATTGGCTGAAGGAGCTCCAAAGAGGTCTATTTAAGGATGTTGGAAATCTAAAAACAAAAGGTTTCTTTCAGTTTGAAATTGATTACAAACCAATTTCCCCATTGATCCCAATTACTCACCTAACTCCCAAAGTAAATGGCTCAACAGTTTTCTTTCCAAAAATCTTTTAAAAAGTAACTGTTTAATTTCTAGACAATCAGTAACTTAACTATTCAAATAAAAGGTAAATTTTCCTTTTCTCAGTTTTTTTTTTTTTTTCCTTTTCTATTTATTTGCTTTTGTACTGTCTTAGAGGTAGCCACACCTGCCATGGTGCACATGTGGAGGTCAAAGGACAGTCTGTGGAGTCAGTTCTCTCCTTCCCCCTTACATGGTTCTGGAAATCAAGTTCAGACTGCCAGGCCTGCATGGCAAGTACATTTACCCACTGAGCCATCTCACTGGCTCTTCCTAATTATTTCCACACGTGTGGCAAACACACAGGAGACATCCTGAACTCCATCCCTGAATATGTTTTCTCATTTCTTTTAATAACAAATCTCATAGCCTAGGCCTTTAATCCCAGCACTCAGGAGGCAGAGGCAGGTGGATCTCTGTTGAGTTTGAGGCCAGCCTGGGCTACAGAGTGAGTTCCAGGACAGGCACCAAAACTACACAGAGAAACTCTGTCTCAAAACACAAAAGAAAAAAACTACATGGGGGGGGATTTTTGAGAAGCAGTGGGGGTTGGGAGTGGTGCTGCAAGCCTATAATCTCAGCACTAAGGGGGCTGAGGCAGGAGGATCACAAAACAAAACCAGAGGGAAAAAAAAACTGATAAGTTCCAGGGGAAACCTCTCAGTCTAGACTGCAACAGTTAAAACATAGAAAGAAAACCAGGGGGCTGGAGAGGTGGCTCAGTGGCTGAGAACACTGGCTGCTCTTCCAGAGGACCCAGGTTCAATTCCCAGCACCCACATGGCAGCTCACAACTGTGTGTAACTCCAGGATCCAACACCTTCACACAAACTAACATGTGGGCAAAGTACATTAAAAAAAAAAAATTAAAAAAAAAAAAAGGAAAGGACGGGCTGGAGAGATGGCTCAGAGGTTAAGAGCAGTGGCTGCTCTTCCAAAGGTCCTGAGTTCAATTCCCAGCAACCACATGGTGGCTCACAACCACTTGTAATGAAATCTGGTGCCCTCTTCTGGCCTGCAGGCATACATGCAGGCAGAACACTGTATACATAATAAAACTAAAAAAAAAAAAAAAAAAAGGAAAGGACGCCAGGCAGTGGTGGAGCACGCCTTTAATCCCAGCACGAGGGAGGCAGAGCCAGATGGATCTCTGTGAGTTCGAGGCCAGCCTGGTCTACAGAACAAGATGCAGGACAGGCACCAAACACAGAGAAACCCCTTCTCGAAAAAGGGGGGAAAAGAAAAAAAAAAAGGAAGAAAGAGAACCAGAAGTGTGACAGCACAACCAAAATGACGCATCATGCATCAAGGATGCAGAGCCCTTGGTTGGGGTATTCTGAGTCCTTCATTCTCAGCAGAGTCAGATCCTGATCTATCAGCCTTCCTCTGGTTCACTGAAGTTGTCAGTGTGGCCTGGAGCGAGGCTACCAGTGAACGGACTCCCAATATTCTTGTCTCTTCATTATGAATTCTTTCAAACAGTTCCGGCGTAGAAATCTACGGCCTGTAACTTCTGAGAGACTTCTTGTTGGTAAGATTCTGAAGAGCCCTGAAAAATGCAAGGCCTACAAATGTCCTTTTCTCCACTATATATAACAATGCTAACAAAGATTGTTTGGTCAAACTTTGGCCAGACTTTTAGACCATCCTCCAGGTCCACCTGTGCATTTCCCTTTAAAATCTAATATTGGGGCTAGAGAGAAGGCTCAGTGGTTAAGGGCATTGCTGTTCTTGCAGAGGACCTGGATTCAGGTCCCAGTACCACATGGCGCACCGGCATCATAACTAACTCCAGTTCTAGGAGGTTCAACACATGGTACATGTGCATACATGCAGGTAAACATTCACACATGGTACATGTGCATACATGCAAACATTCACACATGGTACATGTGCATACATGCAGGCAAACATTCACACACGTACATGTGCATACATGCAGGCAAACATTCACACATAGAAAATCTGTAAAAACACAACCTAAGTTTAGCAAAATAACTGCTAAGTTTAGCTAGAATAACCAAGTTTGGTTTTGTTTTTGGGTTCTTGTTTTTTTTCCAGGGTTGTGGGGAGGAGCTAAGACAGGGTCTCTCTATATACCCTGGCTGGCTTGGAACTCACTACGCAGATGAGGCTGGCCTTAAACTCAGAGATCCACCTACCTCTGCCTCCTGAGTGCTAGAATTAAAGTCATGTACCATCAGCCTGGCCAGAATAGTCTTTAATATCCCATCATCCTTGATGTCTGATCTCCTAACCTGTCTTTACTAAGAATGCTATTGGATCAGTTTAGCTGGACTTTCTTATGCTTAATATTATTCTCAGTAATTCCCTATTGACTTCCATACTGCTCCTTGGCTAGAAATTCCCACTTGCCTATGCTGTGTTCAGAGTTAAATCCAATCCCCACCCATCACAGGGTTGTTTGAGAGGTTTTTATGCCCACTGTAAGTCCCTGAATAAGCCATCCTTACTATGTTTTAATGGTATCACTGAATAATCTTTATTAAGAACTATTATTAATATCCATGCACTGAAGATTTGATGATTTATATGATTTAATATACAATTTTAAAGGCTTTCAGTGTTCATAAAATTAGGGTTTTGTTTGTTGATTTGCAGTCCTGAAGACTGAACCCAAGGTCTTGCAGGCAGGTTAAATGCTTTACCACGGAGCCACATTCCCAGCCTTTTTCATTTTGAGACAAAGCCTCAGTGCCCAGGATATGGCAGTTGGTACAATGTTTGCTGTGTAAGCGTGAGGATTGAGTTCAGATCTCCATCAGGCACATAAAAAGTCAAGTGAGGTAACACATGCCTGTAACCCCAGCACAGGAGAGGGGGTTATGAGTCAGAAATAAGATTCCTAGGGAGGTACAAGTCTATAACCTCAGCACTGGAGAGGCAGAGACAGGATTCCTGGGGTTTGCTGGCCAGGAGGCGAGCCAGTTTGTGAGCTCTAGGTTCAGTGACACCCTATCTCAAAAAAAAAAAAAGAGTGGGGACTGTGGGAGAGGCTGGAGAGATGGCTCAGGGATTCCCAGCAACCACATGGTGGCTCACAACCATCCATAATGAGATCTGGTGCCCTCCTTATGGCACGCAGACATACATGCAGGAAGAACATTGTATATATAATAAATAAATAAATCTTAAAAAAAAAAAAAAAAGGCCAGGCAGTGGTGGCACATGCCTTTAATCCCAGCACTCGGGAGGCAGAGCCAGGCGGATCTCTGTGAGTTCGAGGCCAGCCTGGGCTACCAAGTGAGTTCCAGGAAAGGCGCAAAAGCTACACAGAGAAACCCTGTCTCGAAAAACCAAAAATAAATAAATAAATAAATAAACAAACAAACAAACAAACTCACACAGGTACATATACATACAAACAAATTAGCACTTTTCCATTTGTGAAAAATGACTTTATACTTCTCTCAAGTTTTCTTTTATTGATAATTGGTTTCTTTTTCTTTTTTTTTTTTTCTTCCGGAGCTGAGGACCGAACCCAGGGCCTTGCACTACCCACTGAGCTAAATCCCCAACCCCGATAATTGGTTTCTTGACACAGGGTCCGTTATATAGCCTCAGCAGGCCTGAAACTCCGTATCTAGATCAGGCTGGCCTCAAACTCACAGAAATCTGCCTGCCACTGCTTCCCAAGCACTGAGATTAAAGGTGTGTGCCAACATACCCAGCTTTCTTTTTTTATATAGGAGCTGGAGAGACGGCTTGGTAGTTAAGAGTACTTCCTGCTCTCCCATAGCACCCAGGCCTGGCAGACCACAACTGCTTGACTCTAGCTCCAGGGGATCTAATGCCCTCTTCTGGCCTCTAGAGACACCCACACGTGTTTGGCAGATACGCGCGCACGCGCACGCGCACACAAACACACACACACACACACACACACACACACACGAATAAGATCTATTTTATGTGAGTGTTTTATCTGCATGTCTGTGCAGCACATGCATGCCTGTGCCTGCAGAGATCAGAAGGCATAGGATCTCCTGGGACTAGAGATACAGATGTAACTATGTGAGGACAGGGAACCAAACTCCAGCCTCTGAGTGAACAGCAACCACTCTTGATTGCTGAGCCATCTTCTCAACCCCTTAAGTTCTCTTTTTGTCTTTTTCTTCCTTTTGGTTTTTCAAGACAGGGCTTCTCTGTGTAGCCCTGGCTGTCCTGGAACTCACTCTGCAGACCAGGCTGGCCTGGAACTCAAAGATCTGCCTGGCTCTGCCTCCCCAGCACTGGGACTAAAGGTGTGCTCCACCACTGCCCCGCTAACTTTTCATTTTAAATGATGAAAGGACACAGCTGTCTTCACTCTTTACATTGTATCTAGTGAGCACTTTTCCATTTCAAGCCATGTGGAAATTCTTCATATCAAGAAGTGATCCAGGCCAGTGGGATGGCTAACTAGGTAATAGTACTTGCTGCCAGACTTGACAACCTGAGTTCAAACACCGGAACCCACAAGTTGTTCTCATCTCCTCACATCCACAACAGTACTCATTCATCCACATTCATATACACAACAAGTAAATAAACATATGGGAACACGGAAATCCTTAATTTGAATGTTAACAAAAATGAATAAGCTATGTGTGGTATAACATTCCCCAGGCCTCAGGGTGGAGGCAGGAAAATTAAGAGTTCAAGATCACTCTCAACTATATATTGAGCTTGAAGTCAGTCTTGGCTACATAAGACCCTGTGTCAAAAAA